>JAPDES010000156.1:0-39851 GCA_027569235.1 Aspergillus sparsus
AATGTGGCCAATCTCTTATTTCTAAATTTTGAAGACGTTAGTCCGTGCCCAGGGCTCCTTTCATCCCCAATTTTAGACCCACCCGATTCGACAGCGGTTGCTAGTTCCGGGATCCAGTAGGAAATGTCCCGGTCTCTGGGACTGAACATATGAAGCCAACAGCGGGGTGGTGGATCGTGACACGAGATGACTGGGTTGATTTGCTGTTAGGAGTGGTAAAATAGGAGTGGTAAATTAGGAGTGGTGAATTAGGAGCGATAAATTAGGACTTGGAACTCGAATACCGCCCTTCTCTCCGCAGTTCTTACGATTTCCATCGGCTCATTTGTATATTTTCAAACCGAAAAGAGTATGGCTTCGGAAAATTTACTTTCCTTAAGGCTCTTCCCTTTCCTGAATTTGAGAAGCAGGGTCCCCACGTGTACTTTCTGTATACCATCAAGATGGTCAAATCAGGTAACATGCTCCTGGTAACACCAGCCCACATTCGTGTTTGAGCAAAGCACATGAAACTCCTCATTAGCTCATGAGATATTGCTATTCATATGTTGTCAGAGCGGAGATATTTTCTGAATTATTCTCTTTTTTTTTGCCCTCGTTCAAGTTCCTGATCTCCCCCTCATCAATCTTTATTACACCTTCCTCCACGCTTCGCGTCCTATTCTAGTTAGTTAACTACCACCGTTTGCTGACTATCAATTTCTTGAACAAGTTGTTGGTGCTCATTTACCTACCGGCCGACCGTGATGTGCGATATCATGGAAGAAGACGGAACTGTACAAAAGGCATAAATGTAGATGAACAGTAGTTTTGGTGAACAGGAGGTGGAGTTGTCGGGGGTTGTGAGATAGTAGCGGTGATTCAATCCAGTGATCGGGGCAAAAGAGTGCTCGCGATGGGGATGATGGGTTAAATTGCACTAAACCGATAACTAGCTCGAGTAAAAGGACGGGAACCTCCATCGCTATCACAGCTGAGTTCACCTAGAGAGCGACTTGGGAAATGGCCTAGACAAACGGCGCCCATCTAAAAAAGCCACATACCTTGCGAGGAGTGTAGTTCGACCGTATGGAGCGATCGCATCCCCTTACGGTCCAATATATTTTGGGGAAGCCAGCCTTCCCCGATGAAAAGGCTAGATCGTTGCGTCATCTACAGTATCTCACCGTGTCGTCGACTCGAATTACAGGGCCTGGTAGCTGGAAACCGAATTATCTAGGAAACCAATTTGAATGGGGAAAAGTATGCTACCCCTAGCGTCAACCCCAGCAGCCTGAATTCCAGATTCCTACCTGCGGAACCGGCAGATCTTCCCGAGTCCAATAAGCGAATAGTATTGCCTCCAGCGCATATCCTCATCTAGCGCTGCTGAAGGAGCGTCGAGGGCTTTCATCGGACCAAGCCGCGGTTGGTTGTAGATGCTTCTCGACAGCATCAGCCATCACGAAGCTAACGACTTTCCAGTACTCTTTGTGGGCCAAAATTTGGTCTCGTCTGACGGTGTTGAATCGAATAGGTAAGTTTGGCGTCATGCACATTATTAAATTGTATGCACCCCACGTGTTTGGGGTTCCCTCTACTCGAGATTGAATTGGCCATGGGAATGTGACAGCTGTGCCGTGGTAATTAAATTAGTTTGTTAATGTCTTGCTTACATCAATCAATAGCGCATATCTACGGCTTATTGATAGGTGGCTGCATTAATGGGGGAAGATCTTGGTAGATAATTGGTGGTGGGTTAGAACGCTACTAGCGCTAGGGCGTAAAAAATAGAGAGCAAGAATAAAATTTACAGATATTCCTATCCCCATAACCTGGACAAAAAGTACCACCTCCGAACGAACGAGTATCCACTAATATTGACTCCACTGCATCTAGCCAGTATTGAACTAGGGCTTCTGCTGCTGTACCTTTATTTCCCACCACCCATCAGGTTCATATTTCTCCTTATATATTCAAGAACGACCTTGTCGCTTCCCCTCCCCATTCCCCCACCTTCCTGCGGCAGCTTCCGGGTGATTAAGCTAGTCCTTGCAATCGCATATCTTTCAATATAGACCCCCGCATATTCACCTCTGACATGCTGCTGGCTCCCTTTCCGCACGCCCCCCCCAGCTCCTTGCTCGCTTTATCCCCTCGGCCCGATTTTCCACAAGGATGTGTGACAAATCTACGCTCGCCGCCGGTAGTCCACCACAGCAGACGGTCACCGAGACGGACGGGTCAAGTCTTCAGGACTCCAGGGTGGCTGAGTACCACACAGCTAGCCCACCTTCCAAAGGCTTCCACCATAGACATGACAACAGCAGCGACAATTACGGAGGCGATAGCAGCGATGCAAGAAACCCTCCCATCCCGTCCGATGTCAGCGATGATAGCAGCGACACTTACGGAGGCGATAGCAGCGACGAAAGAAACCCTCCCACCCCGTCCGATGTCAGCGATGATAGTAGCGATGGTTACCACAGCGGTAACGAAAGCGACACGACCAGCTTAACATCCGAGGCTACAGACTTTGTGTACGTCCACCACTTGCGTATTCTTTTATCTATTTCATCGCTAATCCCAACAGCTATTTGGTATTGAAGCAATTTAGCCTATGGAAGACAAGGATTTTTGGCCCTTAAACTGACATATCTCCTCATCGCAGCACGGTCGCCGGTACCACTCATATCACCGGGGCAAATATGTCCTCGTATGTCATACTGTAGAAACTACTGAACCCCGTTTAAACTTCCGTTTACTAACTCGCCCAGCCCAATGATGAAAGGGAACAGGACCGTTTGGACTTTGTACGTGTTGAAATAGCCACGAGGAACGACTATAAGTTAACTTCAATAGAACCACCACATCTATGGGATTTTACTGAAGGGTCGGTTATACGTGACACCATTTGCAAAAGACCCTGGGCGAGTGTTAGATATTGGTACTGGCACCGGTATCTGGGTGATAGACTTTGCAGAGTAAGACCTTGACGATGTTCTATGATGCGCAAGCGTTCTGACGCATCCAATAGGAAACACCCTGGGTCATATATCATCGGTAGAAACTCAAAAGTTTCCAAATTTTACTCCCTACTAACGAGTGCAGGCACTGACCTCAGCCCTATTCAACCCACATGGTGTATACGCCTGCAACCACCCCAGTTTAGCACGTGTCTAATATCTCTGTAGGGTACCGCCGAATTGCCAATTTTTGGTGGACGATTATGACGTCGTTTGGGACTATGACGACCCATTTGATTACATCCATGCGCGCGACCTAGAAGGATGTATTGGGAATCATAAGCGGCTTTTCTCCCAGGTATTTAAGAATCTAAAGCCCGGGGGATATTTTGAGATTTTGTCAATGGAGATCAAAATCTGTTCCGATGACAATACGCACCAGAAGGCAGTAAGACTTCAGCGTATAATCGACTGTCTACACTACGCCTCAGAGAAGTTTGGAAAAAGTATGCGAACAATAGCCACATGGAAGGAGGAAATAACCAACGTTGGCTTTATCAACGTCAAACAGGAGGTCTACAAGGTAATTTGCATTCCTTTACTCTAGTGTACACGGCGCTGACAATGGAACAAAGCTTCCACACGGCCCCTGGTGCAA
The DNA here is from genome assembly GCA_027569235.1 of Aspergillus sparsus. NCBI lineage: Eukaryota > Fungi > Ascomycota > Eurotiomycetes > Eurotiales > Aspergillaceae > Aspergillus > Aspergillus sparsus. The sequence goes on from JAPDES010000156.1 coordinate 3,604, forward strand.
GGACGACGGGATGGAGGACCTTGGATGCTATCAGCGGGCCAATATGTGCGAAGCACTACCCGCTTACTGCTATTTCCTATTCACGCAGGTACTAGGATGGCGTATAGATGATATCAAGGAATTAATAAAGGAGGCGATATACGAGATATTTGATAATTCGATCCACCTTTTCTCCGAGGTATATGTATTTACTGCGGAGAAGCCGTTTGGGGTTTTGTAATAGTACTTTGGTATATAATCCCGAATTTAGCTAATTTACCACTCCTTATTTACCACTCCTCATTTACCACTCTTTATCACTCCTCATTTACCACTCCTTATTTATCACTCCTCATTTACCACTCCTAATTTACCACTCCTAATTTACCACTCCTAATTTACCACTCCTAATTTACCACTCCTATATTCCAAGTACCATATTGCTTATCCCGTTTTTTATCCCCGCCATTGGAATTCCAGCTGTAAAGAACACCAACGCCACAAGCACTCAAGCTTGGAATAAAATGACTGGTTTCACCAATCACCTCAACGCCTTGAATAACCCAAAGACAGACCTCAGGCTTTTCTCTAGGAGCTTTTGTCTTGCCATCCCTTCATAGCCGCTTTTTACTCCTTCAATGAACGTGATCATCGGCAAAAGCTTCAACAATTTGAACAAATTCTAGCTAAGAACTTTTTTATCAATTTATATCTTGACGTTACAATCGAAACAGTATATGAGGCTGATATGTGGGCTATCTAACTACAAAAGCCATGCCAGTTTGCACGAAAGGCAGCGCTCGCATCCCCCGCCGCGTTCGCTGTTGGCGAGAGCCTCGGGCGAAGCTTGGCATCTACGAACTGGTCGTATCGCAGGATGATTGCGATGACCATGGGAGCGATGAAGGGGATAGACGAGAAGGTGGTGACCCCTGGGAGCCTCCCAGGCCTTGCAGGAGAGGACGCCTGTTACCGGCGTGCGGCGTGTGTTTGTGTGGGGCCATCACTCTTGTTGGCGGCGCTTGACATCGCCCAGAAAGCAATACCGAAAAAGGAAAGCCAGTTAAAGAAACTCCAAGAGGAATTTGTTTATCGCACAAGGGTACAAGCACTTGAGGGCCTAGAGGAGGATGGTGCGGGTGAGCTGCTGGGTGGCAGAAGTGATGATGCAAAGGTTTCAAGAGGCCGGGTCCACAAATCCGACCAGCCGCAGCAGGCAGGTGATTCCAAAGAACCCGCTGTTTTGGACTCGAGGCCAGTGTCGGCCCCCTCTCAAGAGGGCTAAAAGGCAATATCTGCATGCCAGCAGCATGCGTATGTCTCACCAAATCCGGGGGAGATGTTCCGAGTTTGGGCCCACGTTGCTTGCCAGCCGGGGAATCCTCTAAATCGCGTGTATTATGTGTTTCATTTCTTTGAATGTATAGTCCCCCTTTATGAGGGCCCCAATACGTGTAGCCGTCACTCGTCAATTCTGTAGGCCCTATACAAGTAGAATTCTTCAGCTAGAGAAACCTTACTAGCAACCAATGAGCCATTCAGATCACCTCACCCAAAGGTCTTGCTTTTCTCTCTTTTCTTGTTCGTTTCATTGATAAAATCAGAGCCTGGAGGGCCTCCACCCCTGGGTCGAACAGTGTTGTTTCTTGTTTGTTTTTGTGTACTTATTTAACTACTATACCTGCTTGTGGTGGATCTACAATTATAATCTATCAATCATCATCTATTGCTTACCTAAGACGCCAGCACCCCAACAAAATGGATACCCAACCAATTTTCACTCCAGTGCCCTCCATTGAGGACTATATTCAAGTAGTTATGGATCAACACGGTTATTATTATCTCGATACCGGGTTGGCCCCCGGTAATTCTATTTTTCAGGGCCTCGCGAATGACCACGAAGAATTTGCTATGATTCGGGACGACATCAACACCAAAAAGTATATGGAGCATGGTATTAATGTATGGGAAAAAAAAATTATTCCCATTTTTTTTTATATTAACCAAGGTCTATAGGTGGATATCACTCTTCTATCACAATACCCGTCCGCAGAAAATATTTTATTCCAGGGACCTATTGTCTTCAGAACAGGGCAGACTAGCAAAGATACGCGACCCCGAAGATCACATCCATCCAACGGTGGGATCTCTCTGTGGCGACCTGTGTACACTACTGGACCCCACTGTGGATTTCTCAATGTGTATCTTGGATCTCAGAACCTCACCATGGAAGAACTACACCAATGTGGCACCACTAGACTGTTTATCTCATCCCAGCAGGTGCTTATCACTCGTGGAGATTTATGGATGGAGGAAGTAACTTGGCCTGGGGTATTGATGTGGGCGGGGTTTTCAGCAGACTTTATTGGCTTGCATCTTGGTTTGGACAGTTTATCTTTTATTGTGTCAGCTTATGGTGCTACACTCGAATTTCTGTCACGGCCCAAATGTTATCAAGAGCCAATGCAAACCTACCTCCCTCCTCGACGTCACACCGGTCTAATCGACGAAGGTCTTCGTCGAGAAGAGACACAGGCAATTTTAGATGCAGCTCTTGGAACTAGCATGCAAGCCACAACATTTATCACAGACCTTGGTGACGCAACACGCCTCCTTCCAGCCGAATTCGGCAAAACTGATGAACCAATCACACGGTACCTTGTGGCCGAAGCTGATGATCCAACGCAATGTTATTTCCGAGTGGTTGTTGTACGGATTCTCGTAATTCACATTAGCGTGTTGGACCTCAGCATTAGGCAATTCATCCAGCATTTAGGGTTCGACCAAAACAACAAGATTCAGATTAATAGATTATCAAAGGTCCTTAAATATGGTCGTAAGTTATATGAGCTTGAGCTGGCGCTGAACAACCCAGGCATTTGGTTTACCTTTATGTTCCAACTTCCACGATTCGAACGGCTACGCACCCCGGAGTTAGATCCCCTCATCTATCAGTTACAAAGGGGGGTTCCTGGGCTCAACATTCACGCTTTACCAGAAGCATCCCGAGTCATGACCCAATCCTGTTCGTTACTTAGTCGCCTAATTTTTGCGAAGGGACGTACGGGCTGATCCACCTCTAATTGGAGACATATTTACTTTTGACATCTTGCGTTTTGACTTTTTTTTTATTAAAAAAAAATTCCCTTTTACTATTTCAGAAAGTGTCCCGGTGCTGCCACCTGTTCCGTGAAAAAATTACAAATATTCTTCTCGTCTACCTTTTTTTTTTTTTTTTTTTTTTTTTTTGATATGGGGCTATGCGACCCACTTCGTTTGCGAGTGGGCTAGATGTGGCCAATAGAAATAGGGCGTTACTTGGCAGTCGTATTTTCAACCAGGAAAATACATTGACAAAAATTGAGCTGACACAATCTAATTCGGGTTTACGGGATGGTGTCACCGAACTTCATCTACGTCAGCTAGCCAAGATCACCTGTACCTACGTAGGGTCTTCGCCCGTAGCAGTTATTATTAACCTGTTTCTAGCCCGCCGTGCTCCTAGATCTAAATGAGAGACCGGGCACAGTGGGAAATAAGCGAGTAAGCTACCTTCATTCCATCTGAGTATTATTCACAAATACTTAGGCTTGTTAGGCTATAGGCAATATATGCACTTTCCACTTTCTCGAGTAATTGGGGCCAGACTTCGCGCCTAGGTGGGTAAGGGTAGCCTTAATTGTGATGATTACTAACACATTCAAGGAGTTCTTACTATGTGCTGGCGTCACAAGTACACGTATAGTTGTGGGCAAACCATTGTTGCCGACGGAAGAATGGAGTGTGGAAGTAAAAAATGTGTTGGAGTAAAATGGAAATCCCAGAAATTTGCTCGTGTGTGTGGTGAATGCGAATTGTGTAAAAACCAAAAGTTAGAGCCGGTTGCTGAGCCTGAGCCTGTTGCTGAGCCTGTTGCTGAGCCTGTTGCTGAGCCTATTGCTGAACCTGTTGCTGAACTTATTCCTGAATGCATCTAGGCTCAATTAAGTTCTCCGCTGGTAAGAGGCATCAACCCGGATACCAGCCTCCGGACCCCCCAGATGTATGCCGCAGGCTTTAACCGAGTTTCTTGCCATCAAATTCGCTTTCCGAAATTACTAGGAATGGCATTGTAAAAGCTCTTTCTGATGTATGGAGTTTCCACCGAGCACAACCCCAATTGGCATCACATCAGGCTTCCCGTTTATTCGGAGCTTAGGCCCTTTGTAAGGTTGAAGGGGAGTGTTGATGGGAATCTGTAGGAAAAGGTTTGAGTAGAGATCAAACAAAAGAAAGTTGGTAAATCAATTATAAAACAAAAACAAAAAATTAAATAAAAATAAAATAAAAAAAATAATATAATAAAAAATGAAATAAATAAGGAAAATAAATAAATATGAAAAATAAATAAATAAATAAATGAAAAAGAAAAAAAAAAAACACAATTAGAAAAAAAGTAAATAAAAATCCTTTCTCCAGGCAACAATTATCCGCCAATTTCACTGTTACCGGTTTTTCATTCATCTGCCTATGGTTAGGGGGTCCGAATCCACCACCTACACAATGAGATTGCTCTTTGCGCTGGTTTTGAATCTTTTAGTTTGGGCCTTTGTATTTTTATTCGTGTTATCTGGTTTTGAGCTTTTGTTCCAACAACCTCAAACTTTTATAAATATTTCTCGCTTATTGTTCTTGTTTTTATCATTTGGATTTTCTGTTGTCCGGGTGGAAGACGGCACTTTTGATCCAACCCTCCTGAAGCGCCTAATGCTAGCCCTTCCTGACATCTCAGTTAGTACAGACCAAGCGATGTTACCTCTCATCTAATATTTTGACAGAAATTCAAACATTCTAAAAAATTCGCCCAATTAACGCAAGTAAGTCATGAAATATTGCTGAAGCCTAACTGAGGAAATTGGGGAGAGGGAAAGAAAGAACGTGCCAAGGTGGTGTCGTCGACGAGCTTTTTGTTACATATATTAATTTTAGCCCGTCCCCGGTACTTTCCATACCATGTGCGACGAAATCCCCACAATAAATATAACGCGGCCTTGTGATGGTGTATCCATTGAAGAGGCCTGTTCCAGGGCCGGGGGACACGGAGGCTGCAAAATTATCCCCCCTCCTGGAGCAAAACTTGAGATTCCTGACGTCCCGGTTAGTACAGACCAATGTTTTTACCTCTCATCTAATATATTTTGACAGAAATTTAAAACCATTCTAAAAAAAATTCGCCCAATTAGCACAAGTAAGTCATTACATATTTCCGAAAAATGTATGAGCTAACGAGACTAGGTTCCCACCAACGCGGATTCAGTTTACGTGTTTTCAACTACTCCGTTAAGCACCAAATTGAAATACTAGGCGCTTGGATAGATTGTTACAAGTTACATATTTACGTTAGAGAGGGAAATGACGGCACATCTGACCAATGGGCATGCATTGGAGAACGACTGGGTGTAACAGAACAAGATGCCCGACGGTTTTATTATACCCACATACGGCCATATCTTGAACACGTTGAAAGCAATGGAAGTCCTTGCGGGGCGTGTAGAATTCCGATGAATGGTCGTGAACCTGATTGCGTTGAATGTTCGACATGCGGTGAACCATATCATACTCAATGTAGCCTTGGCTTCAAAGGCTCTATTGCTTGTCGAAATTGTATTGGATCTACCCAGGGCGAAGAAAACACAGCTGCTGGACTCCTTAAAATGTCAAACGATCTCATGCAGTTTCACTTTGGGACATCTTATCAAAATCATGAAAAAACGCTTGAAGGGAAGTTCTGGCAATTACTTGAAAATGGAGAAAATACTGCTACTTGTGGATTAATCAATCTTGAGCACGCTCCGCCGGATACCTGGTCATTGGGAAACATTGCAAAACTCTCTGATTCCCTCTTACATCATCTTGGTGATTCACGTGTCACAGGGCCTCGCGTCACCGTTAATACATTTTTAAACTATGAAGGCTGGAAACAAACCATTCATTGTCTTCCTGAAATTGTTTACAACCATCGTGGTGGCTCCGTGAGATTCTATTTCGTCGAGGAATGCGATATACGGTCATTTAAGGAAGAATTAACGCGCAGATTTCATCAAATATCGAATATATTCTCTTATGCGTTGTTAAATGGAAATCTTTTGCTATCACCGGATGAATTACGAAAGGCTGGAATCCACGTACGTCAGGCTACACTACGTCCCGGCGAGTACCTAGTTATACGTCCAGGCGTATTTTCTTGCATGATAAGCCTTGGGCACAGCATAATAGAAAGAGCTTACTGGGCTAATTTTGCCTGGGAACCTGCTGGTGCGGCATATGTGAAGAACCTTGAGGAGTTAAGGATTCCACCAATGTTTTCCCATCCTGAATTGATTCTATCTGCTGTTGCTAGTGGCGTAACAGATGGACGGATTATGATGGCTGTCCAGCGCATGGAGAGGGATGAGGGAATATCACGACAGAGATTTCTAAAAGCACACCAGGAAAATGTCCCCCATTCTTGTTCTCTTAGATTTGGGGGATCTGGTTTGTGCGAGTTAGGATTGACAACTGTACCATGGACGCAACAAAGCTCATGTCATTATTGCCATAGCTTTATTAACACAATCGTTCATTCTTACACTGGTATGGACTTTTGTTTGAAACATTATATGGAGTACCATACAGAACACCAATCCAGCCAATCACCATTATACATTGTGCGCTGTAGGTTCCCTAAGCTATCCATCACACGGGGAGACCTGTTGAAGGAGAAAGAAGAGAGAGAGAAAATAGATCAGGAGTACCTGTCCGAAATCACCGATGATACACCTGGATCCTCACCTGGGCCCCAGCCCGTAACTATCGATGATACACCTAGGCCTATTGAACCTCAACTCGCAGATACTGGTGGTACTGGATTACATGGGACCCAGCCCGAAACTATCGTTGATAGAATTGAGTCAACTAATTCTGGATATTCGCACGATCCCCAGCCCGGAATGGCCAATGACACATTTATTCATCCTAGCGTAATACTACCAGCCAATGATGCTAGACCCACTGAGACTGGTAGTCCACCCGAGTCTAGGCGGAAAAGGCAATGGGAAGAGGATGCAGCGTTATTCTCTCGCAAAAGGGTTCAGACTTTCGAACACTTGAAGGAATTTATAAGGGAAGGAAATGACCTTGAAATCAAGGATAATGGTATTCTTTCGGCTTTTGAAGCTCGCATGAGAGAGATTTGCAAACTAAACTTACATGTAATACAATTGCTATCCAAGCGGCCGGTTCAATTTTCGGATCTTTCCTCCATATGCAAAGATAAGTTATTCGCTTGTTTGCCACAAGACACAATCCGGGACGCGAGCAATGTCAGATACAAAATATCGGACTTGAAAGGGAGACTAGAAGACCTCCTGGAGAGGGCCGACAATAGAACATCTCGCCCCAAATATCGAGTTGCGAGTAAGTTGCGTGATGATTTGCTATATTCAGACTACAGTGACTCAGAAGTTGCTCGACTGGAACTCATGCTCCAAGAAAATGAGGGTTGGATATTGAAAGGGCTTCAACTCTTCGGAATTGGAGAGGCTAGTGGGGATATTTTGCCAGACCGTATGGGGTCCCGGATTGAAACGCTTCAGGCCATGTTCTCACTGATCCCTCCCAAGTATGATCCATGGCAGGAAGATGACCTTCCTCTTGACGGATTAACAACCTGGAGAGCCGAAAGCGATAAGTTACCATTCGTGCCCGATGGTCTCGACCAGCTGGACGATCTGATCTCCATTGAGCTAGTTAGAGCAGACTGTCTGGAACGAACGAGGCAGATCGGAGGGGGGCTTGACCCTAAGCACCAAGCCCCGAGCCAGCCGCGCCCCCTTTTAAGAGCCGTTCAAGCCATTGTACCAATAGATGATGCCCCTGAACCCGAAGATAGTTCTGCACATTCTACTGAAAATCCACCTGTCCAGAACCAGGAAAACTATCGTTCCCCATCTTCACCTGTCGACACGCAGGGGGGCAGTGAAGGGCAATCACTTAGGTCTGGGGTAGCATCTCCCACACGCTCTCAGTAAGTATATCCCCCCCTACCTTAAGAAACATCATCTCATGCACCCGGTAGATTGGCGCCACGAGTGGGAGAAAGCACCATGACTTTTCGACCACACGGAAATTCAACACCCCGACGCGAAGTTTCCGAGAGATCCCCTCAAATGTAAGTCTGTCGCTCATTTTTGTACAATGGATTGTCATAATCAATAGAATATAGGGAAGGTCAGATTGCTTGCGAGTGGACTGGATGCAATCTACAACTAAATAAAGGGGAACTTTGGGCCCATCTGCGGGCTACGCATATGGACGAGCCTTATATTTGTTCGTGGAAAGGATGTGATGTCCGGTTCGTAAAAAAGACTGGCTTGCGGCAACATGTGACAAAATCTCATCAAATAAAAGAGACTCGAGAGCAGTGAGTTTGTTGTTTGTTTCAACTCTTTGGCTTTATTATACCTAATAAAGTATAGGGCGGCTCATATTGTTTGTCGGTGGCGCAGATGTCCAGTCGGTTTTAAAACTGCAAAAGAGATGATGAATCATCTAAAATATGGACATATACCCACGGAGACAGACCAGAGGACATGCCAATGGAATAACCATGACGTGTCATTGTCTAGTAAAGCACATCTAGAACGACATTTGGCGAACTCTCACATTACCGAACTTTATCACCCAAGTGGGTTTGAATGTCCGACTTGTGGCAAGACGTTTGGGCGGAAGCACAATTTAAAAGACCACTCCCGTCGCAAACATGGTGCTTGAGCCCATTCAGTTTAATGTACTCCGTTTTTTGGTTTTTTTTTTTTTTTTTTTTTTTCGGTTTTATTCTTATTCTCTTCCTCGCACCCAAAACTCCCGGGTAGGGTCCAGTATTTGCTCATAATTATTATATAAAGTTGAAAATGAATATAACATTCTTAAATTTAGAATAATCATCTCTTATAAAGGTGAAGACGGAGGCAACGCAGACCACAAAAAAGAGTAAGGACAAAGGAGAGCTAGATCAATATTTAATAGAACCATAAGCATAGCAATAAAAACCAATAAGCTAATAGATGGAATGTCTGTAGGCCCATTCGCCTGCGAAGTAAAGTTGGGTGTGATTGTAAAGCGCCTGACTGATTTGGTAGTTGCAGTGCAGCCAACTGTCACTGGAATAACAAGAGGAGTGGGTGTGGAGCTTAAAAATGCATGGGTAGGGACTGGATTGGTCAAAGCAGTACTTGGTCGGGGGTGGAGGGTAATACTAGGGTAAATGCTGGAGATAAGACTGGAAGCAAATCCGCCAGCTGAAGAACATGGTTCCTCATAACTTGAAAATGGAAACCATTATTCTCTTCTTAGCTCCTTACCCAACCCTCCAACCTTTTGACTTCTGCATAATGGACAGGTTAAAAAATATAGCGGTAATATTCATGATTCAGCAAGAAGCTACATATAAAACTGGTATAGGCATGAATACTAAAGGGAAAAGAGAAAACAAAAGCAGGAATACCAAAATCTAATGGATTAAATATTAGAGCGCAGTCTGTTGGAACGACGTAGGGGACGGGTTTTTACGGGGGTAATGCAGGACTCTATCGGAGGAGGATCACTGGTTGTGGTTTTACATTCCCCTGAGGGAGCATATGTCCCAGCCTTTGACCGAGCTTCTCCGGTCTGGTCTTTGCTATCAATAGATAAGAGATCCCTGCAACTATCCCGTTTTAACCTCTTTGACCGACGGACAGGGCATGGTTCGGGAGGGGTAGTAGGTTGCTCTATCAGACGGGGGTCGATCTTTGTCATATCAAAGTCTATAGAGGAAGTGGGAGTTTCAGTCCCTAACCGACTGTTACACTCTAGAAAACCATCACCGCCATCAGCAAAAGAAAGATCGCTGTAAGTAGTAGAGGAAGCAGGAGTCACGGTGCCGGAGCCATAATTAGCTTTGAGAGGCATATCTATGGAGGATGCAGTATTGCCTGAAGGAGCCCGAAGGGTTCGAAGGTGCTGGAGCTTAATTTTGATATCATATGCATGCACTGTACAAGCGTGGACCAGGAATTCAGTGTCTTGTGTGAACTTGGGGACATCACGACAGGCCGCAAAGGTACAGTAGATCCCATCGCGCGCAAGGGCGAGATGTCTACTGATGAGATGGCGACGGAGCGAATCTTGTCGCTTAGGGGGGAATTTATGTGGGGGAGGATTGGAGGGGGACTGGCGGGAGAGGCCATAGCAGATGATACAAACATCAGTTGGGCACTGGATGGATTCCTCTGGAGGGGGGGTGGGTTCTTCCACCGTCGCGCTATCTTCGTCCCCGAAATGCCAGTTCACTCGGTTGCCTCGCCGACTCGGCTCGCAGAGCTGCGAAAGCGAGACCATGTCCGTGGTAACCTGGATCCGTCGGGCCAGGAGCTTATCTTCCTCAAAGCACTCCGCTTCCGGTCCGTAGAAATTGTGTACGAGACGCGCTCGCTCGGGAAAGACATACTCTGGGATCGGAAGCTCTCCATCCTCATCCTCGGAGTTGTCGGCATCGCTAGGTTCATCGGCCTGGCCGAGAAGTTGCTGGATTTGCCGGTCAACTTCGAGCACGGGAGCATTATGGAAATGCTCTTTTCTAGCAACCTCTTGGGCGGTCTTGGCAAGAGACTTCCGGAGCTGCGAGAGCTCTTTCGTGACTTCCCCGTGTCTTTGATAGAGGTGGGGAAAAGGCTCTTTGGCTTTTGCCACAGAGCCGGCCAGGGATCGCATTTCCTCCATCAGCTCCCTCTTCTCCCGTCGAAGTACTAGAACCTCGGGGGTTTCGCAAATCGCACGCCGCTGTGCGTCCGTCAGATTGGATGGGGCTGAAAGATCTCGTTTCCGGAGCATGCTTGCTGCGGCTCGGACGAGACTTTCCTGGGACGGTCGGAGCAGGACAACGTGCTGCAGATCGCGCATGATAAACTGTGATTGGTAATGTTTCTCAAACACGGCGTCACCGGATTGGCCGAGGACCCTTTGCCGTTCCTGGCTAGTAAAGTTCCCTGCAAAACAATGTGAGAAAGGGCTGGTTCTCTAATGTGCTGAGTGGTGTTCAAGGAAGGAGACATACGATTCACCTCATTTGCTGTCCAGCGTCGGGAGTTGTAATGAACGACGTCGTCCTCCAGTCCAGCATCTCGACCCAGTTCATGGAGCGCTTGTCTACTTGAGTCATAGGTCATTGGCAAAGATTTATGAAGTACGTAGCCGTACTGGGTGCGCTCCAGCCGTCGAAGGAGGGGAACATCTAATATCTCCGCCTTCCATCGGAGGGGAAGAGACCGGTGGCGTTTCGGAACTCGCAGCCGCCATATCAACTCTGGTGTCAAGGCAGTATTGAAAAATGCCTCGTCACGGAATGCTAACGAGACAATTTGGTTGATCGGGCAAGACGCCAATTGGTAATCGCCATGCATGAAGAATTTGGTCCTAAGAAGACAATGAGGAATGGGAAGGGGAACAACAGATGTCCACAGGGGGGCTTACCCATCAGCCCCTTCTGGTCGACCTTTGAGGTTGCGAAACTCAATGATGGCACAAAGCACATCGCGTTTGCCATCCAAGTCTCGCAGGTAAAAGAGCTCGATATCGCGGTAGCAGACGGAGTCTGGAAGATCACCCACGGAAACATGTTTGGGGAGGTCGCTCTGGAAAGTCTGGTCCCGTTTACGTTTGCCAAGGGACGACGTGCCAGCAGAAGAAGCTTCCCGCGAAAGAAGCACCCCTGGTCGGGTCCCGGTGATGGCAGACCAGAGCTGGACAGTAGCAAATTGAATGATCAAACTCCTATGGCGGAAGAATCTTGAATATATCCAGTGATGGCGGTACAGAACACAAAAGACATCCACATCCAAAGTCCCCTTCTTCTTCATGCGCCTGGGGACTTTGCGTTCGGCAGGAAACACTTGGTTGAGAAACTGTTGTTTCGGTTAGTAATACACTCGGAGGGACCTGCAAGGCCGACGTACCCGACGTATCTGTTGGAAGACATTATCGTTAGGGCAACGGCGGGCAAACAGGCCAAAATACTGGCAAAGGCGTCGCCAGTATTCATCATAGGACTGAAGAAGTTTCTTTCTATAGATCGTCTGGTCCTCCTTCAGGAGATACTTGACGTAATCCTCCTGTAGATGGGCGCAATATCTGTGGATCAGATGTTATATGAGGTCCAGAACAGTCTGAGTAAGGACGTGACACCCCCCTAGGAATTTGATCTACAGCGACCTTGACGGGAATTACAAGACGAGAAGAACATACATTTTTAGTCCTCAAGCTCGGCATTAAAAACTTCCCCTACCGCCTTTATCCTTTGGCTTCAGACCTATGCAACCTCTAGCAAGATCCAAAACGAACCCGCCTCCAAATCTCTCTTCCCTGCATAAAAATTCTGTAACAATCGAGTATTTCGCGTACGACTACGGCGGCTGAGACACGATGGCCTCACATCTCTGCATACCAATACCCAGTAGACACCATTCAACAGTCTCCTCCTCCTCCTCCTCCTCATCATATTCCGATAGCAGGCGTGGCGGGGGCGTTATGGTCTGATTTGCGGAAGAATTAGCTGGGAATTTGAGAGCCGGATCTTTTTCTAGCGTCTAATATATGAAGGAGAAGATCAAAAACACGAAGGAGAGAAAGGAGAGGATATAAGGGAGAGGAGAAGATGGAATTATAGAGCATGCACTTACAAACACAATACACATGTTTTATCCATCAAAGGGCTTGCATTCAAGATATCCGCCGATTTCTTTTTGGCAAATAGGACACTTCGTTTTTCCAGCGTAGCATGCCTGGCAGAGCATGTGCCCGCATGTCATCGTTACCCAATCATCCGGCTGCCTCATACAGACATTGCAGCTCAAATTCCGGAGTTTTTCCATCTTGCAAATTCGAGCCCTTAAATTATTATTCTCCTCTCTAAGGTGCTGAATTTCTTTGTTGTGCGCGTCTTGGACCCCGGAAATAGCTCTGTCCTGCTCCAGTATTAGCCAAGAAACAACTATGACTTGTGAGGTAATGGTACCATCAAACTTAGTTTTCTTCTTTTTGCGAGTGGTGGTAACCCTTTGGCTGTAGGGTAAATGTGCTCGCGGGCACTGCCAGGTCGCTCTTCATCATCGGCAAGAGTAATTATATCCTCCTCGTCCATCGTGGTTGGGTAGGTATAATTACCTTGGGAGCGTGAAAAGATAAAGATATTAGGTATGTAGAGTGAGTAGGGGGTTGAAGTTACGTTTATATTTTAGATAGGGGGTGGGCATTCCACATCATTGACTAGCTTTGGTTGCATGGAGAAGTAGACAGTAGCCCACAGATCGGCGGGACTAGTGCCCGCCCATGTTGCGCAAAGTTTACTGGCAAGTGGAACAGTCCCGATTATCGGCTCATAAAATAGTCCACCCCACCATCATCGCACTTGAAGAAGTACAAAGATTGTAGTATTGTACAATAAATGATACAATTTCTGAAGCTCGCACTCAAAAAACGGATACCGCAAGTTGTTAATCATTTAGAGAGGGCTAAAATTAGCGAAAAACCCCTACCCTTGATTCGTCGCGTATAGACTGGGATGGGGGGCTTTCTTCGATGAGCAGGAAAAGTGGCCTAGACGGATAAAGGATTTACCAAACATCCAGTACCTCACCCTCCCCCGGCTCCAAACTAACAATCTTCTGTATCCACCTGTCTTGCGCTTGCATTGTTTTCTATTGACCAACAACTGCCCCATGATCTCATTAGCACCCGCCGATTATTTAACTTTTAATTAGGGCCCACAATAAATGAGTAATCCGACCGAACAAGTGTATCTAATTGAATATCCCGGGAAATAGCCCTATTCATGATCACACGTCAGTTCATAGATAAGTCAGAATGTTTAAACTTAGCACCATAGGGACTACTTTTGGCATGAGTCGCTGTGATGAGATTAATGGAAATTAATATAACTCCGACCAGCTGGCGCTAGGGGGTGGCTGTTCCGCGTCGTAATCTCCAATCGTATAGCGAGTATTAACTGGAATGCTTGAAGTGGCTCATTGCCTAAAAATTAGTACAGCCAATCATGATGCTAGTTCCTGTGAGATTTGGTGAGCTAAAATGATTAGTCACATTTTCACGCTTTTTCTCGCCATCTCAATCTTGCTCTCGGTGTTTATGAAATTGAGAAGGGAAACATGGTTGAAATTTGCCTAAACCAATAAAATATTACTGATTTTTTAAAATAAATATTTCTTTGTTTTTAGGACATCGTAAGTTGTCTGAGCATGGGTAAGTCCGGCACTAAGCTTGTTTCGAGATTATACTCTGGAGTAGAATACCTCAATCCTTTTCTCTCTAGGATATTGTTGACCGGTTCGCATACGGTATTCGCACGTCACAAATGGATGATCTTATCCAAATTGAAGGTCTTCTTCTTCCAAATACAGTCTAGATAGCGAGTTTAAATACATAAATAATAATAACTAGTCTAACCAAAGCGGGCAATTCGCGTGTATAGAATCGCCACTGTGTGTGGAAATTGGGCACTACCCTAGTCGAATCCGTGGTCGAATGTCGCCGGCGGCGTGGTCATTCTGTTCGAATCTAGGAGTGGTCATCCCCTTCCTAATTGGGCATGGCGTAGACGTATTAGTCGTTACGTCCGGCCGACAGATATCCACTATTTTGTGCCCGAGCCTCTGGCCTACACAACACTCAAATTCAGCTATATTTATAGCAGTATTAGGAGAACCATCGCTGATAGCTTATTATTAAATTATAGGGCGAACACACCCTTTTACATTTACAGTAACTTTCCCTGGTTCTTCCCTGGTTCTCAAAAATTTTACCAATCGATCTTCGCTCTAAAATATGGAACAGATATATAAACAATATAAAGCTCAAGAAGATTCCGTTTTTCAACTCGTATTTAAAGGCCATATACCGAAGGTTTCTCGTACCGAGTTCCTTTTTCATAATTAAAAAAAAATGGCCAAAGATGTTACGAATACCAACAAAGGAAAATTTTTAATATCGTGTTTTCGTTTGTACCCAGAGCGCTGCAACCGTCCGCGCGTGGAGAGGGATGGGTCTCACGCCAAGAGGTGTCCTGAAGCGCTCGACGGATGCTCTATTATGTGTCTCTAGACAATTACGAGAGGGTGTGTCGGTAAGTGATTTTTTGAACCCAGTTTCATAGTTATTTTCATCTGATGCCAAGCTAGTCTTAACCACGTTTAGTGTGGTAATATTTAGGTGCGTATCTTAATATGTGCGGGAATCCGTATGGCGAACCTTGCATAAAATATGTATCAACCACGGGGGGCAAGCCTTTAAAAATCGCAGGGAGTTCCGCTATAATTAAAGTAAAGAGCCTTCGCATATTTGATACCCTCCTTGGGTTTTCCATTCCCTAACTTGAACATTCTCCGATAGCGCCAAGGCTAGCAATTCTTTATATAACAGATCTCGAGAGCTCACGCTTCATTGCTTATTGTACCTGTAAACAAAACTTCAAGATCAAACTCTGTTTACCTAACTTAATTAAAAATGAGTCTTATATGTAACAACAAGGCATCTGAGTCTACGGCTGGCGTCTAAGCAAAAGGGTGGATGCCCGACTTCCATAGGTTATGTAGCACGCTTGATATTTCATTCCTCGCTTTTTTGTCAGTTCCCTTCCGGCATGTACAATGAATCTATTGGGATAATAGCCTCTCTTGTTTGTTGGTAAACCTATACGTATGGGATATCGTGCGTCCGGGGCGTGGGTGATCCCCTCGGCTCTCCGACCCGGGTCGCCCGGTTGCTGCTGCAAATCTGTCTGGTAGGTGGGGCAATATACTACACCCACCTAGTCCGAGAAGCAGCCGCAGGAGAGCTGTGACCTACACGGGCACTTGCATGTAGCGTCTGGTGTTGGCACCAGCGGCTCACAGATATGAAAGAATGGAAGGATCAAGGGTGTGGATTGTGGTCAACCGGCGAGATGGCAAAAACAAAAGCGGGAAACTAAAATGATCCGTTACCTGTATCATGTTGTACCGTCTCTCGCCGAGTAGGTTATTCGAATCCTGTAGCCTCAGGCCAGAGCGTCGAGGTTCTCTATATCAACGTACTGACTCCCATTCATGAGAGACCGACATATGCGCGATAAATCACAGTACCTTCCCGCGTAACCGACCACGTAAGATCCAACCCATCTCTATACACCCCACACCGCTCCTCCTAGTTCCATGGCAATCCCAAAGCCCCATAGCAATACTCCAGTTATAACCTCACTATATGAAGGGGAGCACCAATAGGGCTCTCAGGGCAACCTCGGCCCCAACTAAGCATGTTTGAAGGCCGGAGGGCCGATTATGAACTGGTTGGATTGGACCAACAGCGCGAGTGATGGGATTCTTCCGCCCGCGATTCCGCATCATGTCAACCCCATCAACAAACAAACCCAAACATGTTACCACCAAGCCACCGTCGAACCCTGGCGGCCCGTGGATGTTGAACATGATGAACTTCTGCAGCGCTAACCCCGGAACGTGCTTTGCTGTCAGGGCAAGTTCTTACTTTCTATGTAGGTAAGGAGGTCCCGCTCAACCTGTTGGTCAGTTGCGGCGCCCAGTGCTTCCAAAATGGGAGCTTATGACAAGAAGGGCAGTAAACTCGGAAAGCAGCCCATACTAGCTCGCTGTAGTATAGCGTCCCGGTGGAAAAGGACAGTTAGAAACCTCCCTACGGCAGGTCTGGAAAAGGTAAACGCCCACCCCACGTCGCAGCTCTGGATCCAGGATCTCTGGCGCGTCTTCTACGGATGCAAGACTCTGCAATCCCTTTCCGCGCCGTATCTGTTCCGCAGATCATGGCCAAATGGGCCATTCATGTCCAAGAGATGGACATCTGGGGGGATGAGGATTCCCTGAGACTTCATCCGGGAATGGCCCTCCAGCTGACGCGAAAGGCAGGATCAGCTACCCACCCAGCCCGGCGAGCTTCTAGGGGCTCTTAGTGTAACTGGCCGCCATGCCCTTGGACCTGGATTACATGTCCCCGACGGCCTGGGCGGCATCGCCATCGTTCCGGTCGTTGCAGAATCTACACCTCTCCTGCATCGAACATGAGCCGGGCCTGCCGCCCTTGACGGCCCTGCACACACACTCTCTCAACTTCTGATGCTATTGCTTGGATTGCCCCCGGGATGGGCCGGTGCCGATGCCGCCCATGAGGCTGCCACTAAACCACCTCCCTCACCTACAGACCCTCTCCATCTCCGGCGCACAGGATGGCAGCGTCATCTGCAGTGGCACCGCCCCCCAGCTCCGCAAATTGGAAATCGCCTTTTCCGACGGTTTCGGTTTAAACACCATTCTAGCCAGCATCGGCCCCAGCTTGCAGCAGGTCCATATTTATGACAGCGAATGTCGGACCGAGGGCGCCCATGAGGGCGGAGAATATCCCGCCCTAAGATACCTGCGAATCCTCGACGCAGTACAGTAGAGTGCGGGTTCAGTCTTACACTTGGAGACTCTGTTGATTGTTGTTTCAGGTTATGCCAAGAGATGCTATGATGTAAATAGCTTAGTGCAAAGGAATTCCAATTCATCTGACCATTCAGGACCACAAAGATAATTGCATAATCAACAACCTTGGCCTAACTAAACTCTTATTATTATAGTGTCTCTTGGCATACACAAAACAAGAGTGTCTAGAGTGTAAGACTGAATCCGCACCCTGCTGTAACCAGTCTGCCCTCGCTCTGCCGCATCCCGACGTCATCCACCCCCCAGCTCGATCTGCGCATCCATCCGGATGACGGGGTCTATCTACAGAGCTAGCCCCACGTGATGAGCCGTCTCCACGACCTACCGATCAACCTCAGCCTGAGTGACTCGGTCGATGTTCTCCGCGGGCAGGATCCAACCGACCAGCTAGCGCGGATCACATCCCTACCGGGGGTTCGACGAGAAGGCCCAAACTGGCCCCCGATACCGGTTTCGTTGACTGCGGGAGTCCCGTGAGTGGGGCGAGGGCCGGAGGGTGGAGGCAGAGGTGAATGGATGACAACGGAGAGGGGAGTGGCTGGGGGACGGGCGGGTCAAACCTAATCTAGAAAATTAATGTTCAGCACTATAAACAACGGGACATATGTGATAAACGCGTCGGGGGTCAACAGGGAAAAGTTCGCCCTAGTATCCTATACACTCATCACCAGTTGTTTGAGAGAGTGTACCAGACGTGACGCGATTCACCACCCCAGCCCGAGATGCACCAGCGAAGCCCGACGGCATGCTATCTCACCCAGCACAGGCCGAGATCTTAGAATCTCTTCGCACGAGACCGCAAACCGAACGATATCAGTCTACAACATAGGTCAGCCATCATTCAGCATGTTGGTCAAGGAAGGTTAGCTGAGCGACGCGTTCCGACTGTTCAACCCAACTGGGCGAACAAGCCGGTCTCCTGTGGTCAAGCTAAGCTCTGACATCACGTGGTCGGCTCTCAGGCCACCGGCAATCAACTCGATGCCTGTGAGTCACGTGCGATGGAGTTGGCTTTTAGTACACGATGTACGCGCCGTAGCAATTCAGTCCACTCCTGCGACAAGCCATTATTCGAGTACTGTCACATACGCGGAGCCCTCCTCTAGTTGATCCCGTTAATAGCGCGAGAAGGCTATCCTCGAAGTCACCGGACCAGGCGTGTTCGGATGCTGCATACATGTCTTGATCACCAGTTCCGTCGAGTGAGACGCCTTACGTGGGCTCCATCAATAGGCGTGATACACACAGTTAAACGTTCAAGCTACAGGTGCTGCGGCAGAGCCAAATAACACTACACGGCTGACCCTAACAAAACGGCCGCTTTCCGTTCGACTGCAACCACAATTCCAGCAATACTCTTAAACCCTCTCTCTTCGGTAACGTCATACAGTAAGGTCCGAAATGTCCTTTATGGTTCCTGCACATAAAGATTGTTTCCCAAACCCTAATGCCAAGATATATTATACCCATATATGGCTAGGCCGGTTTTTCTGTCTGTTTCAGACGGAAATTTATTGCACCAACCAGAAACATGTTTTCATGTATACCGTATTACGGTATAATGAAATACACCACGTGCACTCCCCATATATATTCACATGATGTCACCTTAATTCAGGAAACCCCCTCCACCTACCACCAAAAGATGGCCCGGCATCTGGAGTCCTGGCGTCGTAAAATGGTTGTGCATATGCTATATAATGGAACCTTTACTACTACCCAAATAGCACAGGCCGCAAAATGCTCCAAGGTTTCGGTCTCAAATATTCGGAAGAAGTTGCAGTTGTTTGGCAGTGCCAGACCAGACCTTGTCCATGCTGGTCGACCTCCAGGCATCACTCCTCTGATGCTTGATGATCTGTGCAATCATCTTGCTAAACATCCTACGCTCTATGTTGAAGATATAGCTATATATTTACAGGATCAATTTGACATACCGTTACCTTCACCAACTAGTATTAAACGAACCCTCTCCCAAGCCGGCTGGACAAACAAGAGACCAAAGGAACGGAACGCTCACTTGCGAGCGTTTTACCAACATCTACTATCAAAGTTTCATTCATACCAATTAATTTTTGTCGACGAGTCGGGATGTGATAAATGAGTGGGAGATAGACAAACTGGTTGGTCTCCACGTGGTGTGGCACCAGTTCAGGTGTCAAAATTCCATCGGGGCCAGCGGTACCAAATACTGCCAGCATATACGCAGGATGGTATCATGGCCTGTGATATCTTTCTAGGTTCAACGGATGGTAAAGTCTTTGAAAATTTCATCCAACGGCTTCTTCAGCACTGTGAGCCATATCCCCGAAGATCCGTGATAATTATGGACAATGCATCCCCTCATCGCTCGGACCGAGTCAGGCAATTATGCAATGATGCCGGCGTCAAACTGATGTACCTGCCACCGTATTCTCCAGATTTTAATCCCATCGAGGAGTTTTTTGCCGAGCTAAAGGCCCACATCAAGAAAGTTTGGCCAATGTTCGAGAATGATCCCAGTCAAAGCTTCCGTAAATTTCTTCGAGAATGCGTCGACACGGTTGGTGAAAGGAAAGAAAGCGCGGAAGGCCACTTTCGGCATGCAGGCATAACTTTAGAGTACAAGTATTGACTTGGAAATAGACCCCACGAAATTGTCAGGGAATGCTCAAACCACGGGAGAGACGGTGACCTCAATTTAAAGGGTAGCCTTTCCGGAATTGTCTCTGAAGTGGTTGTAAATTCTCGTCTCGATTGCTCTTACATTCATCAACAATACATGCCTTCTATAACCCTCCCCCGCTCTGTGTATATCACCGTTATTAATAGCAATTCGCTTGGCTGGCCAGTCTGACTTTCACGTGTCCAATGTCTGTTGATCCTGCCAAAAATGTATGTAAGGGTATTAGCCGCATTAAATTGGAAAACTTGTAACTTTCCTTTCTTCAAGGGGCAACTTTTTGTGGCTATGTAGAGGAAAAGCCCTAGCTTTACCTCGATGGGATGGGCTTATTCCTGTGGGAAGACCTTGAAACGCCAAGAGGATATAGAACGTATCAAACGTTATTCTCATACTGGCATCCTCTATAATAAAGGAGATCCGCCGGGCATAAAGTAGTCTGAGGAGTTGTTGCAACAGTAAGAGAGTTATTTAACAGTATTGGGTTCTAACTGCGTCGCTCTGTACATTAAAATGATACAAGCTGAATGAAGCCAAAACGGCTTTAATTATAACTAATGAAAAGACAAAAATCTACGAATTGCCACCGCTTACCAAATAAAACACACACACACAAATGCCAGATATGAAAATTTCAACCCAGGCACCTAATTTCTTGACGCCTAACACCTTTGCCCAAACTATACACTGATTTGCCTGACCACATAGTTCAAATCACATCGTGGTCTTCCCGATTGGCTTTGCGAGGTAACACTGAGCAAGGGTCTTGAATGCCACTTCGTCTTTGTGGCGAAGGTCGAAAAGTTTTGTGGAGCGTACTACCAAGTCACAGCCATCGAAGTACATTTCGACCAGCCGAGCATGTCGGGGTCCCATGCAAGATAAAAGCATTACCTATTATATTGATGCTTGCGGGGTATGGCGCTCCGCCGGTAGGTGAGCTAGTGTTTTTAGATTTTCTTGGTGTCTGACTTTCCAGAATTAGGGCCCGGCGGAGATCCGAAGGGACGTCATTATGTCCCTCCAGTTTATTACCATCATTAACATAATCACAGAGCTGTTCCAGATGTGGTTGCCGGAGCTTATAATGTTTACCATCCTTAGGGTTCTCCCAGCACCAATCCGAATCCAGCTGACATGATGCGATGTTACAACGCATGAGTTCATACACAAGGCTCCAGGCAGAGGGCTGTCCGGTTCTTTCTTCCTCTGCAGCAATATATGCATCACGTTCATCAAGCATCATGCTTGTTGTTGATACTCGGCCTATCTTTTGACCTCTTCTTGACCTGGACATACGATTGTCATTGAGATCCTGCCTATAGTTAAAGGCAATACTAATCGTGAGTGTTTTTCCAATCCGGAGGAGGTGGCTCCATTGACAAAGCTGCTTCTCCACTGGCACCCAGTCGATGTCAGGGGAAGAACAAAATTGATCGAATTTAGTCTGCGTTCGATCATTTACCGATACAGTAATATCTGTGCCGTCAAATCGGACACGATGGTTATCCTTTCTCTTGACTTGCAACATCTCTTCAAGAGCAAGTTTTAGCGTCTTTCCCAGTACTCACTGGGGGCTACTAGCAAATCTTTTGCAGTCGCACTGCCTGCCTTCTTGTTATTTAGAAGAAGTTTCCATGCAATGGTATAGCGAACATATTCTACCCCCTCCTCCATTCCATCGGATGGGAGAAACCCGAGCCGCTGCCGTGAATGCTGTGACTGTTGGGAGACAGGGCACGGGGAGGGGCTTAGGGAGTATGCGGGGGAGCCACCAAAATTGCCTGGCGTGGGGGCGGCCCATCGATCACTCGTTGGAGACTGCGAGGCATCATAGATGAACATATTATCTATCATTTTCCGAGAGCTAGTGCGCTGGAAGCCTAACATTAGTGATACGATGTTAGCCTTTATCCTTTTAGAGTCCAATCAAATCAGGCGACTAGCAACATTAGGCTCCATATGCATGCTATAGGGACAAGCAGGGATAGATTCCGTATACCTGGGACTGCTACCGTAGGGCCAAATTACCCTGCTTGACCCTCACAACACTCACTAGATGCAAGTAGTGAAATGGAAAGGGGAAATTGTTGACAGATTTCCAAATTGGAAGTTGCCTCTCCTCCTGGAATCTTCTAGATATGTTTGTATCAACCATACGAGCTGTATGGGTTTTATTACCAGTTCCATACAAAATGATTAATTTACCACTACCTCTAGTTGGCTTAGCGCGACTTTTATTAGGGTTCGGGAACGACGTTTATTGTCTAGAATCATAAAGGATATTTCGGACCTTACTGTACATGCCATCCCGCAATTACAACATTTCAAATTGCCGACTGGTGGATTTTAGACAGTTGGCAGCGATACCATTATAAAGCACCTGATGGATAATTCTTTGCTTCGGGGTGCCTTTAGGATGTGTTTGAGCTCGCTTTTATGAATGGTAGAGATGGTATCCATCGAAGGTCCACCTAAAAAGATGTAAAAACAAGTACGGATCAGGATCATGATAAAGAGCTAGGCTGCAGCTACACTACACGTCACCTGATATTGGGCAGTTTATTATGAGCTATTTTGGACATGCTGGGGAGTGGGCTTGATACAGTTAGAGGCTAAAAATCCGTTTGAAAACTTATAGAAACGTTCTAGAATCTCATTAAGTGACTGTCGTGTCCAGGGCCTGGTGTAGATGCCCAATGCTCTCTTCAAATCCCATTGCAAAGGGATTATCCTTACAAATTTCGAGGTGACTTCGAAGACTTTGTCTACCAATTGAATCTAACACCTCCGGGGGGGGGGGGGGGGGGAGAGACTGTTTGAGAGAAGCCTAGTGATGGTCGTAATGCATTCCATATCAAGACTGCTACTTGGAGCACTCTCCATTTCGCGCATTGTTTTGTTTGTGACCGAATCGCTATCCCGTATAGGGGAGAACCTAGTTCATGGGAGGCAGTAGAGTCGCCGTGATTCTGTGTTGGTTGTTTTAGACTGTTCTTGTTAGTGATTACTGTGCAACCCGGTTCACCTGGTGCATCATTGTATTAAACTAACTGAAGAGGTGGAACCGAAATTCGGCAGACCCGGTGGGATATAGAATGTATCCGATGGGATTCTAGCTAGCACGTTGAACTTCGAGATTGCTTGATGTGCTTGTCATGACCATCATGACCCTCGCATGAGCTCGCCGACATTACTGGCCACTGTTGTGTATTTTCTCAATAGGTGGGATTGAAAGTAGGCACTTTACTTTTGTTGCTTCGTCTTTGAATACGTTAGCTCGTCCTTCTGGTAGCACTTCCCCCCTTCAGCTTTCGTTACACTCTTTCAGGTGGCACACTAGCTATATAGAAGTAAGTACGGAGTTTGCCGGGAGGCAAAATGAGAGGAAAGAGAAAAGAAAGTGTAAATGTGTTATCCCCTCTACCTGCCACTCCCTTCAAGCACGTCTTGACTTAAGCCGTCTCAATTTACTCCAGCCCCACATGTCACAAGCTTTTAGCCTTTCATTTCCTATGTTCCTCATCTCCACTGGCGACGGGCACCATGACGAACATGGCAGTACTCCTCATGACTCTCAGATTCCTCATAGCAGCTGCTGTCGTTGAGCAGCCAATAGCCATAATAGACGACGAGAAAAAAACACTTCCCCCTTGTCGAATTCGGTCGTGCTGTGGTAGCGTTCGAGAAGACCCACATTCCGGCAAGGAGGGGATGTCGTTCGACGAGGGTGCGGTATGAACACGGGGGGTGCGGCAACTGTCATTCAGCTGTCGAACAGGCATCGATTTAAGTGAACATATGAAGCCAACCGCGGGGTGGCGGTGGACAGGCGGGCCAAACCTAATGTGGGAAATGAATGTTCAGCACGATGGGATACGCGTGATAAACACGTCGGGGACTGACAAGGGAAAGATCACCCCAGAGGACTATACACTCGTCCCCAGTCAGTGGTGGGGGTGCACTGAAGGTGAAACAACTCACCATTCATGCCGGAAGGGCGCCACCAAAGCCCAAACGCGTGCGATCTTCCCCGCACAGACCGAGATCTCAGAGCAAATGCCCCCATGTTCGCCATGGTGCTACAAGGCTGCACTAACATACTTGGAGGAGGAAGCGATGTGAGACCAGCCGGTGCCGCAGCAACACTACAAGATTGAATTACATTGTAAGGTGAGGTAGTGCTTGTTTGACTATAGGTCGATGTTGGGGATGCCAGACGCACTTCATGGCAGCCCACATTCGCGTTTGAGTCACCAGTGCTGACAATTACTGGATCGGATGGGATAACTTTCCACGGGTCCATCGTTACAGCTTGAACCATCGGATCTTCCCACCATGCCCCTGGGATAGTTGAACTAGGGAGAAGAGGCGTGGAGCGAAGAACATCAACCACTCGTGGCGGTGGCGGTAGTAAAGGGACGAACAAGCCCGATATTGCTGTCTTTGCATCATCACTTCTAAAATAATAAGTAGATGTACCTTAAGGATAGCTATAATAAAAGGGTCTCTATAAAAAAGAAATTTTAGTATTTTTCTAGAATAAGTTAACAAAGTAAATAAGTGTAATAAGCTGTATTTAGGCATTTACTATGTAATTTTTAAAGTATCTTAATATTAAGAAGTATTACTTATATATATTACTAAGTTATACTACACCTTTTCACCGATGTAAATATTATAGTCTCTCCAGTTGTGGTTGTAGAGATAAAAGGGTTTGAAAAATGATGGTTTTATATGCGATATAGAGGTGGTCGAAACGGGCGGGAATTACGTTACAAGTAACATTTTTAGGTAATGCGCCTCTTGTTTGAAAAAAAAAAAAAAAGGGATGGAAAGTAAACAGAAATCAGCCCCATCTTTGCCCCTTTCACCCCTAAGCTAGGCAGGGCACTGGATAATAAACCCAGACTACTAGGGGAGGGTTTAAATTAGGTCTAGCTGGTTTGTTTGATAGAAGAAGGCCAATCGCATAGTGCATCCTCTGGGTGAGGTGCTTAATCAAAAAGCCTAGAGCAGCCGCCCTCCAACCGTTTTGTGTAGACTAGGATGAAAGGGGTGGCCCTAGTAAGGGCCCCGGGAATCACTAAGTTCTTCTCAACATCCAATACTTTCCCCCCACTCCTAAACAGCTCTCTTCTGTATCCACCTCTCTTCTACTGAATAGAGAAAAAAAATCGGAGCCTGTATTAGTTTTGCTATTTGCCAATGACTGCCCCATGATCTCATTGACACCCCGCTGATCACTAACCAGGACCCGCCCTAAGAAAGCAATTTGACAGAACAAATGTAGTAAAGAGAATATTAATAAAAGTTTATTTGCATGTTGTGAACAAAGAACGAAATCTTGCCCGTCAGCCCCGTGCAGGAAAGTGATGGGTCCTACGCCAAGACATGCCCCGGAGCGGGGAGAACGCCATCAATCCAATACTAGGTGCGCCACTGTATGTGAGCTGATAAAAACGGATTCATTTTGTCTGCAACCGCGTTCAAGCGGTAAAACTATATCTGCCTCACAACTGAGCAGCGCCTTGCGCCGGCTGAACGGCAGCGGATTTCAATAATCATCCTACGGGTGGGCCTTTCCGGTAGTTAATTGAAGAGTGTATTTGGACTATTGATATCCACTACAAAAATACCACGGCCGCTTCTAGTTTCTATTATGGCTAAGAAGTGTCCATTTTCTCTATTTTTTAATTACATAGTTACACCAATTATATTGATTTTTTTAGACTGGGCGTGAAATGTGATCAATCAATTTAGCTCACCGAATCGCCCGGGGAACTAGCGTCATGATTGGCCAAAACACTCGTTAATAATAAGCACCCCTAGCATTTTACTTTTGTCACGTTGGTCGCTATATGATTGGTAAACACGAAGCGGAAACAGCCACCCCCTAGCGCCGGCTGTGTAATTACGAAGCCAGTTACCATTCCGCTTTTATTTTTGCCATCACCACCCGCCGTATTCTTGAGGATGATCAATGGGATCCTGTAGATAGCCTCTCAGAGAATCTTACATATCTAACTGATAGCTCTCAATTGGATGGGACCTACCTTCCCGTGCTTAATCAGATTCCAACCAATTAAGTTGGGGCAAAAACCTTTACAATTCTATATTCTGATTGTGGGTAAAGGGAAAATATATATCGATATCTATGTCTAAGTATATGTATGAATCGAGGCAACAATCAAAGCAAGAATACTATCGTGTCCAATAATGGTATCATTCTTGAATTAATTTTAGTTATTACACCTCTACTATTAACTAACCCCTACCTCAGACGACCCTCTGGTTTGGGCCGTCGTAATGGATACATATCCAAAATAAAACCCAAAAAAGACTCTAGATCGTGCATGAAAGGATGCCTCCTCCCTAGGAGTAGACCAATGGCCATGAAAGCTCTTAATTTCGTTGGTTCCCAGCTATATAAGACCTCTCCCCCCCCCCCCCCCCAAAAATACCAAGCTGGCTGCATGCTCTAACATTCTCCTCCCCTCATCAAGCGCAGTGAAAGATCAAAATGGCAAGCGGGAACCGGGTTATTCCAGAGGATGACGAGAAATCATCAAGCCTCGAGTCAGTTCTCCCACTACCTCTTGAAACAGATAGGGCACCAGCTCGCAAACGCAATAGAACTGAAATGGAGGAACTGTCTAATGTACGAGTTCTTCACAAGTCCTCTTTCTTCTTTAACTAACAACCAGGAAAATTGTTTCTAGGTGCTCCGAGAGACGGGTAGCCGTAAAAAGCAGCGACAGCTATGCCCCACCCCCCAAAAAGAAACGCCCGAGGAGGGGGAGCAGCACCAAAAGACGGAAGATGGCATTCTCGGTGAGCGTGATCTTCACGAGAAAGATGGGCACCAAGAGACGAGGGACGAACTTCGCCAGGAGATGGAAAAAATTCTCCAGGGGATGGAAAAAATTCTCCAGGGGATGGAGGAAATTCGTCAGAGGAACCAAAAGACGGAAGATAAACTTCGCCAATTATTTGACTTTCTCCGATTGCTACGGGCCACACTACAAGAAGGGTTTTAGATTGAAACACAACTGGCCAAGAGGTTGATTCGGAAACAGCAGCCGTATGCTATGTACCGCGATGATTAAAAACATCATGATGTGTTGGATATGGAGGAGCACGTAACGCATTACTGTGAAGAATAGACTTGATTAGATGTAGGGTCTAATCGGTGCCCTAGTTCGCGAATGCTCTTTCTGGTGACGGTAGAAGGCGAAAGTGAGATATCGGCAAATGTTCTGTTCTGCCAGGATCAATCTGATCCCTTGCACACCAGTGTCGTTGCGACCGCCTTCCCTTCGCCCCTGCCAAGACACACCCGCTTGGTCAGCCGGAAGAGTCATATCATTGGCTAGAACGTGGGTGCGACGCTCTCTCTTACGGGCGTGACGAGGAATACCAACCATGCAGCCAGAGACCTCATGACAGATGTGCGTGGACTACAGGGATAACGACATATATAGCCCGTCAAATCATTTCAATAAGTCTATCTGTCCGTGTGGGGAGAAGAAAATTATTGATAGATCATTGCATTGGGAGGATAATACCTCGTTCGCCGGGTGAATATTTTCCTAGTGACTAATTAATAGGAGAAGGAACCGAATCAAATGGCTAGGATGTTCTAGATGTTCTTGTAACTTATAAACTTGAAGGCCTATATAATGACGGTGTTGATCTGGGACATTTGCTTTACTAGGCACATACAAAATTACCCATAGAGCGCCTATAAGGCAGCGGGAAGAGACAGAGAGATGGGCAAATATCGGGGAGATCGCACTCGCAGCATTGTCATCCAGGATGGTGAGCCGAGTGGACCACTGAACCGAAGCCGAAAGTTCAGAGTCAGATCCACTGGTCAGTCGTCGCCACCACCTGCGCCGTGCGCCAGTGTTTCCTCCATGCCATTTCGGCCTGTGCCTCCGCCGCTTTGGCAGCAGCGACCGCCGCAATTAATTCCTTGATATGGCTGTAGAGAGAGAGAATATGGGGTTGCGATGGGTCGGGCTGCAAGAGACACAGGAGGGACAAACCCTGACACACTTGATCAGTCTTCGCATGCAACTCCTGGTACTGATCGTGGCAGACCCCATAAAACTCGTTCTCGCGTTCGTTATTGTGGATCTCGGCCTCCAGCGTTCGACATCGTTCGGCCGGTGACCCCGGGCGTTGCGCCTTGGACGCTTGGATCCGGAAACGCGTCGTCTCCGATGCTATCGTTGTGCCCTGCACACTCCGGATCAGGTGGTCCAGTCGATTCAATTCCGGTCGATCTGTCATCGGGGGGGAGTGTTGCCTGGCGGCTGAGATGCTTGGCCGGGTTGGACTCACGACCGTTGGTCGGTTGAAACGGATGATTGACTGTGGTTGCTCGCCGGTCTGGTCCAATTCCAATGTGTCTGAGATCTGTGACTGAGTGTGCCTGGAGCTTCGTCCACCACATCTATAGACTGTTTTCGGGCGTGTCCAACTAAAGAGCCTCTCCCTCTCTGTCTCGCTCTCCATATATGAATGGTTCTACCTGAGGGATTGCGGGGCCCTCCAATAATCGTCATGGGGATCCGGCCAATGTGGACTCGCCGTGCTACAATCTCACTCACTTGACCTGCGGCTTGGGGCGGGCCCGCAAATAATTGGCCGCTGGTCGCCTTTGGCCGTCGTAAACTGAGGCCGTGAAGGAACCTGGGGGGTAAAAGGTTGAAGCGAGAGACCGCTGCCGCGCGTGGGATGAGGCCTCTACCCTAGTCGAGTCCATGGTCAAATATCACCGGCGGTGTGGTCATTTTTTCAATGCTAGGATAAGTCACCCCCTTGCTAATCGGGCATGGCGTCGGTGTACTGTATTAGTCGTTACGTCTGGCCGACAGAAGCCTACAGCCCTAACACCTTGAAGTTTATGTCTTATCAGTTTCATACCCTCTAACCTAAGAAGAGCCGAGGTCTGTGGGAGTTTAGGGTATAACTGTTATTTTTTCAGACTAGTTGCCCCCCCTGCTAAATAAAAAGGCCCCTCTGCCCCTTTTCTCGTCATGAATCTGTATCTCTTTACACACCTCTAGTTTCTGATCCCAAACACCTTTCAGCTCATTACAAGAATCGTCGAACACTGATTTTCTTTCTTGGTTCAAACACTAATTTTCTCACATCATGGCCCTTCGCTCACATCGTCCCCATGGGGGGCGATGACTCCACACCCAATACCCCCTCCCTCCATGACTCTGGCGGTGATGATGCTAGTTTATCCTCACGGATGGGCATCCTAGAACTCACAGACTCCGGTGTACTTCCCCCATCAGTTAGGGATCCTGACGGCTACTCACAAAGCACAAAACTACACATTGCACGGATGCGTGAGAGGTGGGGGCGGTAAGGCAATTCTACACCTATTGGTTTAACAGTGGATTTACGAATAATTAGATATTGCCAGGAACAAAATAAGAAATATCCCGGATCTATATGGGCCAATCCTGCCGCCGCCCCCCGCGCCGCGGACAAGAAAAACATGGCCTTGTTTTTCCGTTGGTACTCGAAGTTAAAACCCGGGGGGGGCGAACCGCCGTAGGTTGAAAGGCATTAAGAAATTCAATGCGCTGGACCGGAAATTATTTCTTTTGTACTTTGGAAAGGCGACATACACACCGGTGGATGCTGAATGAGAATGGTTGGGATTTAGTGCCGCCTTCTTTGTTACAGTCGCACCAGAAATCTCCTTCCAGATCAAACCTATTTTAATTGGCCTTCGAACCCTAGTTCTAAAAAGCTTAAACACCTTCTCTTTAAATAATTGGCTAATTCTGAAGCTTTTGGTGGGCCGGCCAACCAAAAGGAGAATAGCCCCCGCGATTTAGGGGTTGAAAATCAATTCCTCTGTACAAGAACCAGAGAAGGAAATTTCTGGTGCCACTGTATGAATGGCTGTTAACAACCGACCCGGAGATTTGGTAGGATTGTAGTAAGAGAGGTTTAGATACTGATGAGAAAGAAAGAGAACCTCAATGTTTATTGATGATTAGTTCGTTTGCAGGAACCCGCGCTCCATTCAATAGAACGCTTAGGTTAAGTGGTCTGCTAGATTGCCATCTGGGGGCCAATGTAATTTCGTTGACTGGTTGGGTCGGGAAGCAGCTGTGCCGGGATGCATCATAATTATCCATACATACCTCTTGCCAGTCTAAACTCACAATAGTTTCTCCAATTGGTATTCAGCATGCAAACCAAAGCTGGGATCACTATGCCCAATATGTGTGCCATGTGGGAGGGGATCTTGTTCGGATGTGTCTCCTTCTGCTCGACCCTCTGCTACGAACGCTTCTTCGAGCTGTTGTCTACGGAGAGAAAAATTGGCCTGGGTTTTCCAAGTTGCATTCGGTCTTGTTTACTAACCGGGTGTACAGAGTCTGGTGTTTTCTTTAGTTGGAGGGTGGCAGCCTAGGTCCCTTTGTACCCGTATTGCGCCTGGCGATTGGTGGCTAGCTCAATGGTTTTATTTTAATATGTAGCCCCTCATCCTCCTTCTCGTGCCTTCCACTCCTTCAAACCCTAAGAGCCTTAAAGAATCAGTGACTGAGAGTAGTTTCCATTTGACTCTGCTTCCTCTTCCACTCCCTCTGCTTCCTCTTCTGCTTCCTCCGCTTCCAATGCTTTCTGTTCCTCCACCCGATTCTTGTGACATTTCGCAAGGAAGTACTGAAACAAACACTCGCCACCTATTCCGTCAGTACATCGTTTAGCCCGTACTCTCCATAACTTACATCTTGGTATCTCATCCACTTTCTGCAAATCCTGCCCCTTGCAAATTGTGTGATGAAAACAACCACAGACCACCCGGTAGGTAACTTTCCCGACGAATTTGCTTAAAATTCCCTTATCTTCCACAACCGAATAGCGGCCCTCCGACTGTTCCACAGCTTCCAATAAGGCCTCTTTCGATGATGAAGCAATTCCTGCTACCGGAAATATCCAGTGTCCGCAACCCATTGGCGGCAACTCTATATCCTGCATGTTCCTCTTTAATAGTAATGGAACCGCACAGCATGCCATCCGTACGCTTGTTCGCGATGATCTAGAAAGATCTTCAATTGAAAGCAGTCTCAATATCTCTACCAAGACCTCCCTTGGTAGATCTTTAAGCTCCAGCTTTTCTCTCCGATGGTTCATTTTCCTGTTTACACAACTGCCTGATTAAGATGCCTCTGAGTCTTAAACTAAAAGAGAAGAGAAAATAATGAAAATGTACCCACGTAATATGATAAGCTCTTGGTGTTAGGAAGCGTGTGGAAGTGAAATAGAATCAAAGGTGAACAGTATCGCGGGGGAAATCGACCCTTTTAAACCTCCGGTCATGGAAACCACTTTTAGTGTGGGATATTAGATCTGCTTTGATTTTTGTGTATCTTTGGTGGGCAGTCCTGACGTTAGATCCAACCACGGGACGTACCAAGCGACGACATAATAGTTTCAACAGTTAACTAAGAGTCTCGTCTGCAATATAGATACAGATCTACTTATTACTATTTACATTATCGCTTGAAGCGAGTCGATAATTCCTCCGATGAGCGAATCCACAGCCCACCGTGATTCCCGAAACGACTGAGTGTAGTGGCAAATGCAATTCGACGGCCTCGCGAGAGGGAAGGATTATCCTCAAGGCTACGGAATAGTGGAGCAACTGTCAACGCCGTTAGACAAGGAAACACGGCAATGTTGAAGCTCTAACATATGGTCTACCGCCCGACGCTGAAGTGCACCCTGGTGTCATCTGCCGGTGCTGGTTTGGTTGATGGCCGCTCTTGCCTCCTCTGACCACTCCGTCAGCTTCTTCACTTGACCCCAAGCGAGAGTCACACAGCTCTGCAATTTTCTGGATTTGGTTAGTAGTGATCTCCTTTGGGATAGCTACATGATGAGGCTCTTACTGAAGCGCTTCTGTGTGCCTTATAGTTAAGAGTCAGCGGAAGGTTGCTTTGAGGCCTGGTGGCCGCACTTACTGCTTGAGTGTGTCTTCTAGGGCACTAGGACTGGTTAGTGTCATGCGATATCCCAAAGGGAGCTCCATACCTGATTCTTTGATTGATTCTTGGCTGGGATCAGTTGTCTGGTCATCGTGGACGAGAGAAAAACTTACTGCTCAATTTTGGCTTCTTCCTGGCTGCTCTTCGAGTTAGAATTGATCCGTCCAAGGCCGGCGGGAGGTGTCAGCCACGTACCGTAGCTCTTCCCTGACTCTGCATGATCCATCAGCGACATTGCCAACGCAGGCATCCGGGCGAACTTACATAGCCACGGCCTGTTCTGACTGGTCGCTGGTCCATGTCAGCCTCCCATTCCCATGGCGCTATCCGTGGCAAGTATTACCTCTCGCAGGAGAATGTCGCGCGGGCGTTCTGGTTCTGGCCCAAGGGCAGATCCTCACTCTTTTCGCCGTTGCTGGGGCTTCCAAACCCAACATCGTGGAGGTAATCCACCCACGGGTTCGATGTCGGCATGGCGGTTGTGGCAATCGAGTGGTTGACTCTGGTGATATCCCGAGTTTTGGGATCCCGATACTCCTAGCGCCCGAGTAACCATCATAGGATCTTGCTATGCGGTGCTTATATACTCTATCTCGTGGGATATAAAAGGGAGCCTATAGATGCGTTGTGGTGGCTGAGTTGATTGAATCAAGTTGAACAAGGTCTCTCCCATTCTCTTCTCCTGTGCACTCCGATTTGCTTTCCATTACGTTTTCCTTTGGGCAGTATGAGTGACAATGAGGGTAGGGGCTTCAGTTGGCGAAACCAATCATGAAACCACCCAACATTGATCCACATAAAAGGACTCATTCATGTTCTCTATCTAGTTGCGCCCCCTTGTAGTTCGCCAAATCAGCACGCTGATGGTGATGGCAGTATTACCCGGGAGATACTGCTGGTACTAGTTGGCTTGGAAATTTTCACCACTTTGATCGTGCAGTTGCTACCTGTACCTTGGCTATCGCAGGATTTGCTCTGGACTCACTTGAGAGTGCTTCAAATTGTGTTGATTACAGGATTTCTTGCTCTGTGGAGGAACGTCTGGTGATCTGACGGGCTGATACGCGGCCTGGGGGGTTGAATGTCTTTGCAAACGGGTTGCAAGGTGGGGAATGCAGTCCTGATCCGCTCCGAACCAATCATTTTTGGAGGGCTCAGTTCTATTTTGTTCAGCGAAATATGGTATCTTGTAGATAGACAAATGTCATTTCAACTAGCCAGATTCTAGGTGACCTTGTTTCGCCTTTGCATGTCTTTGGATGCCTTGTGAGTCTTGTACGCAACGAACCTGTGCGCGGGATTTCACGGTGCGGAGGAGTTGACGGCGGTTGTCCGAGACATAGTCCACAGTGGTTCTGGCGGTAATCGTTGCTGGTCTATGTTATGCTCACGTAGAAGGGGAGTAGCGTGTAGCTCGGGGCCCTGAGGGTTCCAACATACCACAGCGCTATTCTAGTTGTCTTTACTTAGTTGAACAAGGCCGTCGCTAACCCACTACGGTAGTTTCGCCCACTATGTGTCCAACCGCTCCCGCTATGGCCCAACAGGCTGTTCGTGACTTCGGGCATTGCCACGTTGGGATGAGGGTCCCCTTGCTCTCTTTTGGCCTCTTGCTATTTCCGCGCAGCTCTTGTGATGATGCAGCAGCAGCTCAGTCGCAGTGATATAAGCGTTGTTCCCACTCTGATTGAAGCCTGCTGACACTAAGGGTTGGGGACTTAAGGATGGCCGATAGAAGAAAAACTCATATCACTTTTGGGGCCGCCCCACGCCAGAGGAAGTCTCTGCCTCAGGGTGGAAGCAGATCTGCATCTGGTAGACCTAAGAAACAACGCTCTCATGGGATGAAGCTGCAGGAGTCATCATCATCGCCATCACCATCATCGCCATCATCATCATCATTGCCATCATCATCATTGCCATCATCATCATCACCACCACCATCGTTATCGCCATCATCGTCATTCTCCTCGCCGCCATCGTCCTCGCCGTCGTCCTCGCCCTCGCCGCCGCCGCATCCCATTCCCATTCGCAAGGCGTTGCTACGTGAGGTTTACAAGATGGATACGAAAGTGGAACTGGACACCTGGCTTGCCAAAGCCGTCTCGCTAGATGGCAGGGACCGCCTTGTTGCGATCCGAACCTTCCCACAGGCAGGCTCGGACAAGATCCTGCGCCAATACCAGTCGCTGGTTCATCCTCACTTGGTGACCCCGTTTGAGATCTTTACCACTGAGGACCCCCATAATCACATGTCCGTGGTGTCTGAATACATACCGTTTACCCTGGAGCATTTGATTGCCTGCAACCGACGACCGAGTAATCCCCAGGTAGCATCCGTGATGCATCAGGTCTGTCCCGCAGAGTGCTCCTATCAAAAAATCCGGCCTTCCACGACCGCTGACAAAGACAGATTGTGGGCGCGCTTGCCTACCTCCACTCCAACCATGTAATGCACGGGAACTTGACGACGTCGAGTATTCTGGTCACTCTTGCAGGAGTGATCAAGATCGGTACATTATGGGCCCTCTTCACCGCGTGGTTGTCACCGTCACTAAGTCTGTCACAGCGGATTTTCAAAACGCCGAAAACGAGCACAGCGATACCACGTCGCTCACCGATATCAGGGCGGCCGGTCTCATAATGATGGAGTTCATGGACGGCGAGAGCCCACCGGGTGGAAGGATCCGCGTCACCGACCACCCTCGGGGGCCTACTATTGTTGGCTTCCTCGCCAAGGTGGACGAAGGGCAGTCCGCTTCTCAGCTTCTCGAGGTGAGCCTAGGCATCCCCGGTCAGGAGTGGAGGCTAAATCGGGACGGTCAGGATAAATTCTTCAAGCCACCAAGTTGGACAACGACCCAGCTCGATAGTCTGCTGATGGACACGATCTTGACGGCGGCAATTAATTACGTTCGAGTATAAACACGGCTGTTCGAACCGTGAAAAAAAAATTTTCAACGTGGATCTCGTGATAGACTGATGTATCTCTACATGCGTTGGGGTTCGGAAACCTGCTGTACACCCAAGAGAGATGGAGACCTAGACTGGTGACGCTCGACAACCGTGATTGCGTATGTAACAAACCTTGAATTACGGCCGCCAGACACCTAGTGACTAGCTCCTTTTTTCACACAATGACTATTCCATTTTACATTCTAGTTGTGGATTGTCCCAGTACATCCAGCCGGTTGACCACTTCTCCCTCCGATAAGAGTGCAATTGTCTTGCGAGATTTACTGGCGTTGTGGAGAAACTTTGCAGATCCCAAGTACGGTAAAAAAAAAAGGAATAAAAATATAGATATATAGTAGATTAGCTACGGTTGTAAAGAAAGGGGAGAATCTGTTTCATGGTGGGGGGGGGGACTGGGTATTGAGAGTTGGGCTCATGGCGACATAACCTGCAGGACCGCTTCCACGTCCTATCTCCTAATGAGATCGATTTTTGAGCCACTGGAGCTTCGGCTGCTTAGAGTAAGGCATCAGGGATGGACCCCTCCAGCGATGAGGGAACATAAAGAACATCTTCCCCCATGTTACTAGTAAATCCTGGGCGCTTCCCTACCGGCACGTGGGCACGAAGATACGGCACACCAATATAATGAGAAATGATAGGCGTTGCTGTTTACACAACCCAAACACAATGCTCATTTCTAAGTTGCCTTCCAATTATGGCCCACGCACAGTCAACCAATATGACATATGTAACCCATGGGATACCGTTACGTGTAGGAAACGAACGGGAACGTCCACAGGCATGTCCTGATCCAGCTACACACTTCTAGGCGCGCCTACTTAATTCATGATTAAGAGCTGAGAGGCACTTGTCCCTCATATGTTAAGACTGAATAGCGCCCAACGTGAAAAAGCAGAGCGGGATAGATCCCTACATCCCCCATACGTCTGAAAGACTGTCCTTACATGGGCGGAGCGGATCGGCAGGTGTGGTGCTCAGGGAGTGGGTTGGAAATCTAGCTCCCGGTATCTCGCCCACGTCAGGTATTGTCTGGCCGAG
>JAPDES010000157.1:0-39124 GCA_027569235.1 Aspergillus sparsus
TTTATTTTTTTTTTTTTTTTTTTGGTTTATTTTTCCTTGTCTTTTTTTTTTTGGTTTTATTTTTTTTTTCTTTTCCTTTTGTTTTTTTTTTTTTTTTTCCTTTTTTTTTTTTTATTTCTTTTTTTTTTTTTTTTTTTTTTTTTTTTTTTTTTTTTTTTTTTTTTTTTTTTTTTTTCATATAAGGGATATAATTTAATATTATTATCGACTTTTTTCTTCTCGCAATTTATTCATTCCATGTGATACGTAATAAGAAGAAATAGATACAAATATATATGTATATATATATAAATAAGGAATATCCCATACCAACCTACATTTATAGATGGTGGAGATAAATATGTTATTATACAAAAATAATTGGTTGTCTAGGTGACTGTAATCGCTATGTTAGGTATCTATGGGTAGGTACATATTCAGTGATTAATTGGTGTTGAAGTGTGTTTTTGTTCGGATTTAGGGTCGTAGAATAGGCGCAATAAACAAACACCTAAGAGGGGTAATCTTGAGATACATAAATTTTTGCTATAGTACAGATATACATTTTATAGGCAGTCATGAGACGCCTGGTCTAAACTCATTGAATATACACGCGCAATCATGGATAACTTGAGAGTTCTCCTCTCCAGGATTTGACTGACCAGTCAATGATCAGGACTCCTCTGGTTTCGATGATGATCGCGGTCGGAGCACGTATTTCCACGTAGTTCCAAAATGCCAGCGCTCCTCCTCCACAATCTCTAGTCCACTATCTCGAACAATCTGTCCAATATCCCTGTTCCACCAGCACCCATGTCGATCTGCATGGGCCGGCGCCAGGTTATCCAGAATTTGATTCAGCCAGTCGTAGTAAGACCGACCGTGTTCTAAGAGCAAAATCCTCCCGCGCTGCGGCTCCGTAATCGACCCCAGATGTCGAAGCGTTGCCACAGGATCTGGCATTGAGCACAGTCCCATAGTTTGCACAATGGTATCGTAATGCCGTGGAGACTCTGTAGACGATCCCAACCGTGGGGCCGTTACCTCCTTCGCATCCTGCGCTCGGAAAACCACATTCTTAAAGTGCGGATGAAGCTTCGCGAACTTCTCGCGTGCGATCTCGACCATCTGTGGGCTAAGATCGATAAAGGTCGCAGAGCGACAACCCTGGACATCCGCCCGTCCTTGATCATCTACACTCCGACGTTCCCCCAGATCGTAGTACTCGAGGTTCCGGCCGGTCCCGCAGCTGACTTCGAGCACATCACCTCGCGCGCCTCGGACGAGGTCACGACGCTTCTTCCCCATGCGCATCAGCTTCTCCGATAGCTCGACATCGGCATCAAATGTACGTGCTGTGTGGTTGTACCGATCTGAGACATCCGTGGGCACAGAGAGTGACTGTGCCTGTGCTACTTCGCGTCGGTATGACGCATACAAGTACCCGCAGTAAGTACTCATAGCCAGAATACTGACGCCCAGTACCGTCATAGCCCTTGGGGACATGCGATTTTGAATTTCTGGCTCGGGCTTGAGATTTAGAAGATGTGGGTTTGCCCGTTTCGGAAGTGACGGGGCGGTCGGTGGTTTGATGCTGTAGTGGATTAGTTAGATAGCTTTCTTTCCCTTCTTCTTCTTCTTCTTCTTCAATTTTCTCTATATTGATGCGACACATAAACGCATCCTTACTTATACGATTAGAAGGGGGGAATTCGGGGGAAGAAAGCGATTACCCTGTCGCGGCCATGGGGTTGTTGTTGTTGTTAACCTTGCTACTGCCCCTGGTTCTCGAGGCACCCGTCACGGGCACCTTGGCCTTTTTCAAAGCATCTCGTCCTATTCGAGATGCGCTCATGATCCGAAATGCAATCCAATCAATATGGGCGAATGGAGTTGAATTTTGTGGGGGAGGTTTGCCAGAATAAAAATATTATGAATTCGGAGCGGAAAAGTAAACTGGAAAGGGAAAGTTGAAGCTCCGACGGCCGAAAAAAGAGCCAAGAGTTAATCTTAATCGGCTTATCATCGGCGATCAGCTAAATAACCACACCATTCGTCTCAGAAACCGAGCCCATCTCGACCCGCAATCGGAGCCTCTCCTCCTCCCTGCCACTACCTGTCTATCTATCTTAGCTAGAAGAGCAAATATATCTCCTCAAAAGGGTCCAATCAAAAGCTCCAGACAGGAAGATTGCTGCAGGGAGGTCGGAGGTGCCCAGGACAATCTAATCTTATCTTCAAAGCCATCGCGATTCCCCCGCTATCAACTACATCAACATGTCACTCCCTAAGACGATTCTAATTGTGGGAGGAGGGGTTTTTGGATGTGAGTAGTTCTGTGTCTCCCCGTCATCTCCTACTTTCTCTGTTGTTAAACTAGAAAAAGAAAACAAAGAATTATATGATAAAAGAAGGTAAAAAAGACTAACACCAATCCACCTTAGTATCAACCGCCCTTTCCCTTTCCCAGCGACATCCCACCAGTAAAGTCACGCTCCTTGAAGCATCCCCTACGATCCCCAATCCCCACGGGTCCTCCGTTGACAGCTCGCGCATTATCCGCGCTGATTATTCACACCCCACCTACGCAAAACTCGCCTCAGCTGCTACAGAGCGCTGGCGCAGCACCGAATGGGGCCAGGAAGGCCGATACAGTGAGGACGGACTTTTGCTTGTCTATCCGGATGGTAATTCCACGGCGAAGGAATACACGACAAAGAGTTATCACAACGTTAAACAGCTTGGAGAGAAGGCCGAATTCCTCCCTTCCAAGCGAGATGTCTTGCGCGTTGTACCTGAATACGGTGAGGACTTACAGGTCGCCGGAGGCTACGTCAACTGGAGCTCTGGGTGGGCAGACGCGGAAGGTGGAGTTCGATATGCAAAGAAGATGCTTGACCAGCTGGGTCGCGTGAAGTGCCAAACTGGCGAAGTTGCCCGGTTGCTCTTCTCGGAGGACGACAATCGTACCGTGAAAGGGGTGGCGCTTGCAGATGGCTCAACTGTTGCGGCTGATCTTGTCGTCCTCGCCACAGGTGCCTGGACAGGAAAGCTTGTGGATCTGAGAGGCCGGGCTGTTTCGACAGGTCAAGCTATTGCGTACATGCGCATCTCAGATGAGGAACAGCGTCGTCTAGGGAATCTCCCTACCATCCTCAATTTCGCAACGGGGATCTTTATCATTCCTCCTCGAAATAATCTGCTCAAGATTGCCCGTCACGGCTACGGCTACCATAACCCCAAGTCGGTGCCTGTGCCTGTGCCTGGCAGTAAGGAAACCATGAAAGTTAGTCTACCAGAGCCTGGGGTGCCTATTCCCCTTGAGGGTGAGCAGGCTTTCCGGGAAGCACTACAGCAACTCCTACCAAGCTTTGTAGACCGACCGTTCGTCAATACTCGCGTTTGTTGGTACACTGATACGTAAGTATTATCTCATCATACCCCTATTCCGTCTTCAGAACCTGCCTTCTGGGTTGTAGGGGTACCTGGGGATTCGAGTCGAGGAGATAAAATAGCCAAATGCTAACTAATCTTTAGGCCCAAGGGAGACTTCATCATCACTTACCATCCCGATCACCCTGGCCTCTTCCTAGCCACGGGCGGCAGTGGCCACGGGTACAAATTCTTCCCTGTAATTGGCGACAAGATCGTTGATGCACTAGAGGGTAATCTTGCTCCCGAGTTGCAAGAATTATGGTCCTGGCCTGAAGCCGTTGACGAAACCAAGTTTGATGGCACCGAAGATGGTAGCCGCTCGGGTGCGAAAGGATTGCTATTGATGGAGGAGTTGGCCAAAATGAAGAAGGCCCAGAGAAAAGGTGCCTTGTAGATGATACCATTATAGACTGCTGCTTCATCTTGAGAGTAACTTAGCTTCATGTTTATGTACTATATATATATAGATCGAGTATATACTTTATTCAGTTATATCTAATTCTAGGGTGTGCTGTCACAAACCTACTATGCTTGGACTATTACGCCTTTTAATATCCAAATATAACCAGGTTCTATGGCATTCCATAGGTACACAGCACATCTACTCACTTCACAGGCGAAATATCGATCCATCCTAGAATGCAACAGAAATTCGTTCTTCCTTCTATCTCCAGATTACAAGTCACAAGTTAAAGGATTAGGTATAGGCAGTGTTATGTACATGAGGAATTCTCACAGCCCTATATAATAAATACTTACATAGAGATAATTACATAGATACCTAGGTAGTATGTCAGAATCTTTCGAGAGCTCATTGGACGACAGTCTTCCTATTAGAATATTTCCATTCGGACAGCAAGACAAGTAACTTAGTTCCCTAAAAGCCCGCTCAATGCATGTTCTACTTTCGGATAGCCAGCCGACATGCTACAAGCCGCCTCCTGATACCCGCCCGCTTTATAAAAGTGAGAAAGTTGGCTATATGGCCCCTGTGAAATTTTTAGATCGGTGCTAATAAATAATTTTATTTGTAGCGCTTATCTGTCAAACACCCCAGGCTACATAATACGACTCACGTTTTACCCGGAAAGGATAATTAATTCATAATAATGGAGAAGCCTAAGGATTTTTCTACCAGACGCGCGCAGTGGGGGAAACGAGGCTAGCATACCTCTCGATCTGTGAGGATAAATCTGTGTGTGGCCCTTGTTTAGGTTGGGCCTGCCAGCTCCGTTCAATAGTTCTGTTTCATATGAGCTACGCTACATACAGGCCTGGAAGACAAGACTTACAACGCGGGAAAAAGCAGATTGAAGTTGATCCCAATTCTTATTATAATCGAAGGAAGGAACGTCTCAGATTATGAACGGCTCGGCCCCTTACTCGTTCCAGGGTCGGGTCGGTCCCCATCTACTAGTAGTATATTGAAAATGACCCCTATTATTATAGTTTAGTCGGCTCGCTTTATTACGTCCTCGCCTGCCCTCCGATTAAAAGTTACGCCCCTCGTAGTACTTGCATATGAATAGAGGAGACAACTGATGACTTATATATATACTGGTGGTTTTGATTGGGAAGAAAAAAATGGAATAGAACAGGACACCGACTTTCTACCTCTTACATAGATGAGAGAGAGACCTTGTTTGACTTTTTGAATGCACCACTAGGATTCTTTAGTCAAGCCCGGATTTTCTTCCCATTTTTAGATTGTTTGAGTTCTCGAGTGTGGTGGCATCACAAGGACTATTGCAGGTTCATCATTTCTGTCGGTCATAGATGCAAGTAAATGCTCCACCAATGGTCAAGTCAGTACACCTTGACAGCCACCCACCACAATACATTAGGGTAGTTTCACATCTTGGGCGGGAATTTTTCAGATTCTATACTAACCAGGGCTTTTTGATTCAATCGTCCATCCGATGTGCAACGGAACGTTGAGATGCTCATCGAGTGTAGGAGACGCCACCTGACTCTAGCAACTAGAGTGTAAAGTAGATGGCCTCAAGTAGGCAGATAATGTTCATTCCCACGAGTGTGGGTGAGGAGAACGAATCCAATAGAGGCATCCGTATTGATAGGACAATTATGGATGCAGAAAAGCTCAAGTCTTGTACAACTCGGGATACAGAGCAGATGTCTCAATTTGTTGGTTCCATCGGAATCAATTGTAATATAGATAACCCGCGCTACAGTAATACACGGAGCTTTGGAAAATATACGTATTTCACCTCATTTATTGTCTGCTGGAAATCCATAACAAAGACTAACTAATGCCACTAGGATCCAGCTAATATGATCTTAACGACCTAGAAGAATGAAGCATGGAAGAGTGAGACAAGGATAACACGGTGTTAAAACGAAGAAAAGAGAATCGTATGTAGGTATAGACCCGCAAAGAATCCCTAGGCCAATAGACCAGAATAAAAAAGTGTAAAAAGCGAAATAATTAGGAAGGAGGCAACCATTCGACCAGCGCACAGTACCGCCCCCTTGAATTTGCGGTGTGCGACTATCTAAAATTGAAAGCATGTTGAAGTCTGTTGGAACAGGAATAGTCAGGGGGAAAGAGGAAAATGAAGAAGCCGAGTCGCTAAAACGCCATACTAATGCGAGCATGAGAAATCGTGATGCAAGTCAAGTCGAGAATGAAGGCGTCGGCGGACTAAGGTTGAAGTGCCTTGCCCAATTCCCGGACCAATAATAAGTGTCGAAAATTTTTTGTTAATACAAGTTTTGGAAGGTAGGGGGGAAAACACAAAAAAGAAGCTATCCTGTTCGACCTGATTCAATCAGAGCAAGTAGCTTAGATCTTACGGAAATCTGTGTTCAAGCATATTAGTAAAGGACGTCCTATACTTCAAGAAACCAAGTGACCATACCAGAAAGCACAGGATAGATAAGTTCGAAAGCCTGGTAGATCTCCTCACGGACCTTAGCACCAGTCAAGACGATCTTGCCGCTAACGAAAATCAACAGCACAATCTTCGGCTTCATCATACGATAAATGAGACCAGGGAACAACTCGGGTTCATAAGAACTGAAGTTGTGATGGCGACTTGCCAAACCCTCCAGGCGGATGGGGAATTTGATGTCACAGGAACCAACAATATTTTGAATCTTGAAGTCCGTGAATTTTGCATTGAAACCGAGCTTCTGGATGATACGAGCATACTTTCTGGAAGCGAGCTTCGAATCATCCTCGGACTTTGCACCAGTAACGACCATCTTGCCAGAGGCAAAGATCAAAGCGGTAGTTTTGGGTTCACGGATACGCATGATAACGGCCGCGAAACGCTAAAAAGAGAGCAGTTCAGCCACACTGTACCCTGATATAAAAATCTCAGGGAGGTGTGGAAAATAATACCTTAGGGTTGTACTCGGCATTTCTTGCGTGGAGTGCAATGGTCTTCAGGTCCAAACGACAGTCAAGGTTGACGGTAGCGACAATGTTTCTTGAGGCAAAGATATCATTGTTCAGTACTCTGGTGATCCAGCAGATGAGGAAAAACAGCAAGAGTATACTCACTGCAATGTAGGGACGATGCCACTCCCTGGCGTATTGGCACCAGGGGTCGCAGCGGGAGTTGCGGGGGTCACCCCGTTGCCGTTAGCGGCATTCGCTCCCTGCTGCTGGCCATTCAAATTTCCATTTACACCTTGAGAGCCAAGAGCCATAGCTTCCTTCTCAGAAGGAGGTGTTAAGTCACCAGCACCACCGGGGAACGACAACGAAGCAGGGGATGTGAAGGCCCGAGCCTGCTGCGCAGTGGAAGGATGGGTCGTGAGAGAATCCATTGCGATATGAATTCAAGTTATTCCTCAGAGTATAGCCAGCCAAGACTGATAGATAAGAGGTGTCAGGTAGCAGTCTGGAATTGGAATCACTTAGTGGGTTTCCATGGAAACAAATTTGAAAGTGATGAGCAAAGCCTACCTTTTTTGTTGGAGATGGACAACTCAATGTCTCCCCGACAGCAACACTGCTTTTCAAGGACGATGATCTGTTTTGTACAAAACAAAACAGAGTACGAGGTCAATGTAAAGTGCAGAGCCTCAATAATATCCGTCTCAAGAGAAGCCGACAAGCAATGATAGCGACGCCCAAAAAAAGAACTCTTGAGGGTGAAGATAAGGTGAAGAAGAAATCCACAGTCAAGTGATTTCTTATGGTCTTAACTCAAAAAGGACAGTGATATGCAATTATTGGATGCAGGTGAGGGAGTGGACAGTGAAGGATGTGCACAACTTTTTTTTGGGGGGGATAATTTTTTTTTTTGGTTTTTCCTTTTTTGGAATTTGGGATTTTCTATCTGCAAAAGATTTTTTTGTTTTCTTGAAGAGAGTGGCGAAGATGCACACCTGAGGCAGCAAACTTCCTGTTTCAGCAACCTAATCTGAAACCTTGTAGTAGTATGATCAAGAAAGAGTAAAAACCAGGGGTTTTTCTCTTTTCTGGTGTCCAAATAACTTCTTCCCGGAATCTTAAACCAAGCAGATGAACGCTAAAAGCGATTTCTGCAACCTAGATGAGGCTGGATGTGGAGAGAAGGAGGAGGGAGAGAGGATGGCGAGCGGAATGAGGACTGTATGGCGTTCCGGGCGATGCCAAGACCAGAGTAAAAAATTCCAAGAGAGGTAGAAAGTGGGAGGTTGGGCCTTTATATAGGCTGACTCACAGCGACCGGGA
The DNA here is from genome assembly GCA_027569235.1 of Aspergillus sparsus. Taxonomy (NCBI): domain Eukaryota; kingdom Fungi; phylum Ascomycota; class Eurotiomycetes; order Eurotiales; family Aspergillaceae; genus Aspergillus; species Aspergillus sparsus. The sequence goes on from JAPDES010000157.1 coordinate 8,102, forward strand.
AGGCTGGCATCAGGGGGGCTGGGCCCGGGCCCGGCGGCAAAAGCAGCGACGGGCGGCCGACCTCATCCATGGGTCTCGCTGCTTTGGTGTCGTTTTCTGGGTGTTAGTCCTCCACTAGCGGCTCTTGGGTGGCCAAACCCCCCAGCAAGCGCCATTCCCTCAGCTCTGGTTCGCTGATTGCTCGATCCACTCACCACACATTGTCTGGGTGCCCCACCGCTCTGAACACGCTCTGTTTGGCTGCTGCTTCCTTGCTTTTCTCGTTTTTTTTTCCCCGGTCGACGCCATGGTTGCAGCCACCCAAGTGCAACCCAGTCCGCGTCGCTCCTGCAACTGATAGCCTGACCCACTCTGCAAGCCAATCCATTCTTTTTCTTCCAATCATGACGCGTTATACTTTCATGTTTCTCCCACGACGCGCACGCCGTTCTTGCCGCTTTAGGGCCTGGCAAATGAACAAAACTTACCTCGCGCCCACACACTCTCTCCTTTTTTTTTCTTTTTCCCTTTTGTTTTTATTTTTTATTTTTATTTATTTTCATGTTCTTTGATCCCTTTGTTTTTGCCCCTCTCTTACAGTTGGGCATTTATGATCTCTGTCTTACTCTTGATTATATCCTACTACTACTAACAAAACAGAAGGATAGATTTATTTCTTTCTTCCTTCTTCCTTCTCTGAAACACACAAAAAAAAAAAAATCTCACCTGACCCTTCCCAACACAAAACCCAGTGCAGCCTAGGGAGGCGTATTTCTCGGAAAAGGCTGCGTATTCGTAGGTATCCCTCGGAGTCCTCCGTTCCTTTTATCTCAACCATCACAATTTCAAAGGCGCATCCCTGTCACTTTTTGTTGGACAGAGGACCCTGATTGGATCCTTGTTCTCAATCAGCAGCTTTCAACACCCTTTGCTTTTCCAAGTGGCGCCCACTGTCTTCCCCAGATCTCAGCCTTTGTGATCCACCAACTTGATCATCGTTGCCTCCTTGTACAGATTACATTATTATCCTCTCCCTTTTTTTTTTTTCTTTCTTTTTAAGGAAAAGACATAGATCAACTTAAAATTAAAAAAAGTAAAAAATAAAAGTTCCTTTGAAATATGCAAGAACATGCAACTAAATTAACCTGGTAAAATAAAATAAATAAATAATAGGTATAATACGGTCGGGACTGTTTGTCTCCGAAGTCGTAACCCTGGTAATTGGACTCTTCTACGCTGGTATTTTACATGCCTTTGGTGGTATGTAAATACCATAGTTACAAATGCAGTTAACTCTTTCAACATTCCTTGTCTGATTGATTAAAGCCTTCAAGACAAACAGGAGGGCAGTGCTCAACAGACATCAACAATTTTATATTCATCTAATTTTGATTGCTGGATCTTGAGAGGCAACTGCGATCAAGGATTCTTTCTGCCTAGATGGTTAGATACCTAGCATCTCCCGAAGTCTTAAATGTGTTACTATTTTGTCCCTATGTCGTTATTATGAGTCAGTTTAATATTACCTAATAATCAATGCCCCGTTTATCTTCTTGTACCAAACCGCATTACGTCAAGAAACTAGACTAGAAAATTTTTCTTACCTTTTTCTTGTAAAGAGACAAGGAGAGCCCTACAGTCTTGGCTCGCTCAACGGGGCTTAAATTTCAATTCTAATCCCGCCTACAGAGTTCTTCTTTAGATAGTTACATTTGTGGATCTTACCACAACAGACAGATAGTTAGTGGTAGCTTATTATATGGACATATACATAAATACATGCAGAAACTTGTTCTCTTGAGGGGCAAAATTAATAAGATGAGGTTTTGACCACGTTAACCTCTTGACACATGACCAACACATGTTCCGTGTTCGGTAAACCGAGCTAAGCATCATGAGTAGGCGAAATCGTAAACAGGCCTCAGCAATAATACTAAAGATCTCCCCCCATTCAGCAGGGGTAGTTCCCTAGTTTAGAGGCAATTAATTAGCCAGATCAGCACCCGATAGGAAGAGCAAGAACAACAAGATGAAAGAAGACGGATAATTCCCGACGGGTAGACGGCTGACCAGCGGAAGATGGATTAGTTGATTCCTATCACCGCTTTTCCTATTGGCTGTAGTAACCTCGGGTAGTGCGGGCTACAACTGGTTATATCCAAATTCTGCCGCCAAAAACCCTCTCCCACGGCTTCTTAGTCACCCAGGTTTGGAGGTTAGGTTGCTTAAGGTTCTCCGATCCGGTGACGAGTGAGGGCGGCGGCGGGGGGGGAGGGAAAAAAAAAGAGAGCACTTCATATAATTGTTCCCCCGGAGATTTAGTCCTACCTAACGCTCTAATTTCCTCCACCGCTTGTTGCTCCTTCCAAACCAATTAACTCATTCAAGCAATGTCAATGTCTTGCTACCTCTAAAGTAATTGTACTTGGTAGGATACGATCAACCACAACAACCTCTTCGGCCATTTTGAACGAACCTCAAACGCTTCCCGCCAACCACCCCCTGTGCAAATTTTCGCAATGGCGTCGAGAGGAGTCGCCTTGCGACTTTTGAGACGTGAGTCACGACTTGGCTCCTCACAACTCTCCTCCTCCTTCTGCCCAATTTCGAGAACCATCCCTACCTCGAAAACTTCATTTTCGCTGTCCGGAAGACGAGCCAGTATCCGCCATACAGCGCTCTTCACACCGAATCAGACCCGCGCCTTTTCACAATCGCTTTCGCGAAAGCTCACAGATGAGAATGGACATTTCGATCCTCGACAGGTCGACAGGGAATCAGATGAGGTGGACGTGTGTATTGTCGGTGGCGGTAAGCTATCAACTTCCTTCTCTGCTTCCCGCAGGAAAAAAAAAAAAATTCCTACGATATGTTGTGGCTAACTCTACTTCGACTACTACTCTAGGTCCCGCTGGTCTTGCCGCTGCAATTCGACTCAAGCAACTTGCCAACGAAGCGGGTAACGAGGAATTCCGTGTTGTTTTGCTAGAGAAGGCCGGCGAGCTCGGCGCACATATCCTTTCGGGAAATGTTCTTCAACCTACAGCAATGAATGAGCTATTGCCGGACTGGCTGTCAGAGGATAATCCCTCGCGATTCGAATTTGCTACCCCGGCAAAGGAAGATAAAATGCGATTTTTGACCAAGAATTCAGCGATCCCGATCCCCGCACCGCCCCAGATGAACAACCACGGCAATTACATCATTAGTTTGAATGAATTGACTAAGTGGATGGGCGAGCGGGCAGAGGAGCTGGGTGTTGAGATCTATCCTGGATTTGCCGCGAGCGACTTGGTCTACAAACCAGATGGTTCCGTGCTCGGCGTAGCAACCAACGACCTTGGGGTCGGCAGGGATGGGAAGGCTAAGGATAACTTTGAACGAGGAATGGAATTCCATGCTCGTGTCACCCTTCTCGGAGAGGGTTGCCATGGAAGTTTAACCAAGAAAGTTATTAAGAAGTATGACCTGAGGCGTAATAGCCAGCCACAAACATACGGTATTGGGTTGAAGGAAGTCTGGGAAGTTCAGCCTGAGAAGTTCAAGTCCGGAGAAATTGTGCATTCCATGGGTTATCCGCTTCCGAAGGACACCTATGGCGGAGCTTGGATGTATCACTTCGGAGACAACATGGTCAGTGTTGGCTTGGTTGTTGGTTTGGATTACCCCAACCCGTGGTTGTCACCCTACCAGGAATTTCAGAAGCTCAAGCACCATCCACTCTTCAAAGACGTTCTCGAAGGCGGCAAATGTATCTCCTATGGTGCCAGGGCCCTCAATGAGGGTGGATTCCAATCCATCCCCAAGTGCGCTTTCCCCGGAGGCGCTCTGATTGGTGATAGTGCCGGCTTTTTGAACGTCCCCAAGATCAAGGGAACTCACACAGCAATGAAGTCGGCGATGCTAGCAGCAGAATCTACATTCTCCGCCTTACAGAACGATAACAATGGCACCGTTTTCCTGTTTGACTATGAGGACTCTCTCCGGAAATCGTCGATTTGGAAGGAGCTATACGAGGTGCGCAACATGCGACCGTCATTCAGCACTCCTCTGGGTATCTATGGTGGCATCGTATACTCCGGACTCGAGGCCTACCTCTTCCGGGGTAAGATGCCGTGGACGCTCAAGCACCATGGCACAGATGCCACCTCCACAAAGCCAGCCGCTGAATGCGAGAAAATTGAGTACCCCAAGCCAGACGGCAAGATCAGTTTCGACATTCTTACTAGCGTGAGCCGAACCGGAACCAATCACGAGGAAGACCAGCCAGTGCACCTCCAGGTAGAGGACTGGGATAAGCACACGGATATTGCCTGGCCCAAGTACCAGGGGGTTGAAAACCGATTCTGTCCTGCTGGTGTGTATGAATACGTGGAAGATTCAACCAAGGAGCACGGCGTTCGCTTCCAGATCAATGCACAAAAGTAAGTTCTAGTTCCTTCTTTAGTGGAGTTAGGTTCTATCCATGTCTAGATCAATGCTAATTGTGCTTGTAGCTGTATTCACTGTAAGACCTGCGATATCAAGGTCCCGACCCAGGATATCAACTGGCAAACTCCCCAGGGTGGAGAGGGCCCCAAGTATTTTATGACTTAATCCACGGATATCCTTGGTTTGGAGGGGTTTCCTTTCTTGTCCCAGTTTGGGTCCTTATAGGCGGTGTGTTTGGCCAATTTAGAAGGTCAATCCTCATTAATGGAGCCGAGTAGTTGAAGGGTTTTCTATCCTTTTCTTACCTTGATTGGTTTTGCAATTGTATAAAAAGAAAAAGGAGCAGGTTGAACAGAAAATATGGTGGGATCTTTGTTGTTTGTATGTGTGTGAGAGTGGGCGTGTCTTGTATATATATATTTTTTTCTACCCAGTTCTCATTCTTTTTTTTTTTTTTTTATTCTTGGATATCCTCCCTTTTATGTGTGTGAAACATTAATAACCCAAAGGCATCAAATTAAACCCAAAGAAAATAAGAATACAGTGTCTCATGTTCGATGGAAGTACAGTACCTATCGTTTCCAAATTTGCTTGGGATCACCGGATTCGCTGCCCTGGGGAGGTGTACTAGGTAGGTATGTTGTCGGTGGCAAAAAAGGGTACTACCGCCTCAGCCATGAGAGTGTGGGGTTTGGCTGGATGGAACCGTGGAAATAACAATCTGGATCTGAGTCCCGTTCCAAACTTCAGCTCCAAACCCCAGAAAAGAATGTCAGTTGTTTTTAAAAGGAGGACCATTCCTGTAACATACTATTATTTACTACCTTCCAACCAAACTCCCCTTTTTTTCCCCCTCAGTTGACGATCCACCCCAACAAGGCTGTCAGAATGATAATAACCACACAGAAGGGCACTTGAAATGGAAGGTCGCTGGGCGTGGGCGGGGCCACGTGGATCCTTCAGCTCAAAGTGAGGCGAATCTGACTGGTAACTGGTTGGACGGCGGCTGAAGTTGGAATTATGAGAGCACGAAAAAACTAGACCGTCCAATCTTGAAGCGCCGTGCTATGATTTGCCGCCATGATCTGGGTTCCTTTTTCCTAGGTCGCTTTCCCTTTCGCAAGCTTTCACTCTGTTTTGCTGCAAGTTGAATAATACCTCTACTAATAATAATCATCCCCCCAGCCTCATCCTCTCCCCCCCCCTCTCGTCTCATCTCTCTCTCACCCTTTCTGTCCCCCACTCACTCTTACACTTGCTCTAAGTGTCTGTGTGCGAGAGTCGGCCTTCTAGGCTCCAGCCTACCACAGTCTGAGCACCCCTCTATCAACCAGGCGGCGCTCACTTTCTGTCTAGATCCCGGAAATCAGGAAATACAGCTTCAGAGTTCTTCCTATTACTCCCATCTCCATCAAAATCACCATCAACCACCAACCATCCCAAGGAACACAGTCCACTCCTGTTGATCCCAAGGCTTTCCGATCGACTCCCTTGTTGACCTGGACCTATTCATTTGGCTGTAAAGAGTTCTCACACTAGTAAAATATTCCACCTGGGTCGCAATATCTCTCTCCGACTGTCGGTTTTTTTTGTCCTGGTGTTGGAACGGTTATTTCGCAACCATGACTGAAGTTTCTTCCACCAGACTCTATCTCGGGAATCTCCCTCGCAATGGTATGCAGGCAATCCATCAACCCCTCTTCCATCTTTCAGGATCTTTTCCCTCTGTTTCTCCAGCCCGATTGGATATTTCCTTTGGGTTCCCCATACTCCAGAATTAGGATCTTCCAAGGATTACAAATAATCACTCGTGGCTTTACTGGTGCAGCAACAACCAAGCGCTGTATCCGAATTTGTTTTTTTCCCCCCTCCTCTGTCTTGATTGTTTTTTTTCGGTTGATCGTGCATGCGAACGAAGCTTTCGAACCTAGGATCTCCTTTCCTTGCTGGGTTCGTTTGCAGCCAACTTAGATATCCTGGATTTCCGTCTGGCAGTATCGTAACTCGTTCCACTGGACCCGTTTATTTGTGGTTGACTATGAGCTGACATTTTTTTTTTATAAAATTGGCGCCCTAACGGGCGTCATTTGGTTTTTATCTTTCTTATTCAGTGACCAAAAAGGACATCGAAGAACATTTTAGTACCCATGGAACCGGGAAAATTACAGAAATCAAGCTTATGAATGGCTTTGGTTTTGTTGAATATGAGGATGCGATGGACGCAAGAGATATTGTTCCAGGTAAATTTGCCATAGCTAATGACTACTTTATATCTTGATTATATGCTGACAGGATCACTTCATTAGCGTTCCGTATGTGAACAGCATCTTCTCCAGCCTCAAGAAGATCACTTCTGTTAACAAATCCCTAGATGGCAGTGATTTCAAAGGAGAGCGTCTCACCGTACAATTTGCTAGGGGCCCCCGTCGTAAGGAGAACCTTCCAACTCCAACGGACCGTCCCAATATGCCTCGCCCCCGCCGTACAATCTTTCGTATGATGATTTCTGGCCTTCCGGAAACAAGTTGGCAGGTTAGAAGCCCTTTCACCTCTTCCCAGGACCCCTTGGACAGCATATTTCTTGGCCGATGTTCAATTTGCTTTGACCTTTTGAATTTTCCACTGTTTTCATTTATTCCTTAAAACACCCCTCATGGCCCCGAGTGCTGCAATTCAAGGATTGCCATCACCTTGGCTGGTCCGTACTTCGCCACTCGTCCTTCTTATCTGGCCTCGGAAAAAGGGTTCAACACCATTCTTGCCTGCTTGGGGGCATGGCGATCTGCTTACCGGGCCCTTTTTTTGGAAAAAAAAACCCCCCCCTATGGCCAACACGGATGCACTTGTTTTCTGGATTATCACTTTGTGCTTTTACAAAAATTTCTTGCCCTCTCCTTGCCTATTTTCCGTGAACAATATTTATTACTATACCCCCATTGGAGTAGCCTGGTCACCGTACCCTCTTCCTGGAAAGGAACTCACACCTTGGAATTATATAGGACCTTAAAGATTTTGCTCGACAATCTGGCCTCGATGTGGTTTTTTCGGAAACTGGCCGTGAGCCTGGGAGAGGGTGGGTCGAGCTTTAACGTCTATGGATTTGTGTGCCAACCGTTAACAATATTGAAGGTTCGTTGAATTTGAAACATCAAACGATTTGAAGGCTGCCATTGAGAAACTCGACGGACGTGACTTCAAGGGCGCTAGAGTGACTTGTGTTCCCGATGTAAGAGATCTGTTATACTATAACAAGCTAGGATAAGTCTCTCATCACAATATTTTTTCCAGATCCAGCCTTATGAAGACCGTTTCCGTGATCCATATCGGTCTCGATCCCCTCGTCGGAGCTATCCCCCCATCGATGATTACGACCGGAGATTCCCTGCCCCACGTGGTTATAGCCCCCGTGGACATTTTCGTGAACGATCCCCCATTCCACTTCGTCGGGAATATTATGGTGATGGTTATGGACGTCGTAGCCCCCCTCGCCCTCGGATGGACGACTACGCCGCTCCACGCCGGCCATATGAAGATCCGTATGATGTGCGCGCGCCTCCGCCACCTCGATATGATGATCCGTATATTCAAGGCCCGCGGCCGTATGGACGCCCCCGGTCCCCGCCACGCGGTGAATACGGTCCTTATGACCGCCGTGGATATTGGTAGGGAGGTAGCCTTGTTGTTCGATTGTGTTTAATTCATGGCGAATACCCTGGCTGCTATTTCGAAATAAAACAGCCCTTGCTTTGTCTATTGTTCTTTACTGCGTTGTCCCGACCCGAGGAATGCCTTGATTCTTTCGACCCAACTCTCCATACCTGGACTGGCTACCTGCTTCGACAAAGGAAAACGGCTTGCAATTCTTTCTAAAATGTTTAAATGAAAAAGATAAGGGAAAAAAAAAAAAAAAAAAAAACTATAATACTTAGGCATGATGATGATCTCTGGCCCCGCTGGCCCCGGGCTCGGATGTGGTATGTGTTGTACGTCAAATAGTTTCCGACTTGTGCTCACGACTGAGATACCTACCTGCCAACCCAGGTAGTTATCAATTTGTTTTCTCTGGAGGGTTCTTTTTTTTTTTTTTAACGGCTTTCCCAACCCAGTATCCAGCGTATATGGATGATGTACTTAATGACTTTGACCAGTTTCTTTGTTATTGTTTTTCTCCCTAATCCTTTACCTTTTACAAAGATGTGTGTACATTTGACCAACTAAATCTCGGCGTCCGGCGAAAATTATGCTGGGCTTGAGTATCTATCGGGTCCATTGTGAGTGGACCAATCAACCTTTTTGACTTCAAGCTATTTTTTTTTTTCGCAACCTTTTGAGTTTACTAGTTTTCAAGGCTTTCAATAATTGCTCGAGATTAAATCGCAGCTGGGAGAATAGACTCAAAGAGCTTAGGTAGCTTGCTTGGTTAATGATGTAAGTATGTCGTCAGAATCCGGGAGATACAATTAGAAAAGGAAGGCGGTATGAAATAGACTTGCCATCATTTAAAAGGGAAAAAAAAATGAGAGAATGGAAATCAAATGAAGAATAGTACTACTAATTAAAATATGTCATTAATCCAGGTAAGGGAGATACTGCTCTGTATTATTATTTGCCTGTGATTATTGTAATAATAATTCTGACCTAGTTAACTACTCCATACCTGGTATAGTTTTCGCTTGGGTGAACTTCTCTCCCCTCCCACCACCCCACACATACTTGGGCAGTCTTCAAATCTGTCAACCTGATTAGAGAGAGCGTGAATTAAACCAAGAAAAAAAAATTATTTAAATTAAAAAAAAAGGAATTGTTTAATAAAAACCTAAATCATCATGGCTGAAGAACGAGTCAACGTTCACATTCCATCCCGACCCGCCGTGCTCGATAGTGTTCGTCTACAGAACATTCAACTCCCCTTACCTGCAGCTCCAGACCCATGGCATCGCCCCGGAAAGTCCCAACCCTGCACAGCATCCCTGAAGCTCTCCTACTCATCTGCTGTTGCGGCTGCGAATGCTGACGATGTCTCCCTCTCCCTGGACTACGGGAAGCTCTACCGTCGTCTAGAGGAGGACATTCGCCACATGGGGAAGCACAATGAAGCGTCATCGCCGCCGCACCCAGGCCAACGCATGATCAGCGTCGAGGGAAGTCGTCGGGAGGAAATGCTCGCCGCAGGACTGGGCCAAGATCTCCGATTGACGGCTGGAATCGTCGCCAATTGCGGATTAGGTCTCCTGGACGAGACGGCCGCAGGCATTCGCAGGATGTCGCATGTACAGCAACACCACAATCGACGCAGAAGTAGTGCATCTGCGGCCGTGGGCATTACCCACCTGTCCCAATCTCAGACGCAATCGCAAACACAGACACAAGGTGCACTCCTTAACCCATCTTCGTCTTCTTCCTCTGCTGGCCCTCCAATCGATGACGTTTTTGGTCAGTGTGAGGTCTGGCTACATCTACCCAAGGCTCTGCTGCGTGCGGAGAACGGTCTCCATTATCGGAGTGTTACGGAGTGGGGGTATAGACAAGCGGGGGAAATCCAGTCTGGGTTGGAGGGGACGACGGCCATTCAAGCTTGGGGAGAGTCGGATCGATGTCCTGTCGTGCTGGAGGAGGAGTTTCGTATCGAGGGGATTCGATGCTATTGTATTTTGGGTGTGAATTCGCATGAGAGGGTGGAGAAACAGGCTGTAATTATTTCTTTGGAGTTTAAGGGCCCTGGACAGCTCGCTTGGGGGTCTACGGTGGTTGATACTTATCAGGCTATGACGAGGGCTGTCGCGGAGGTACGTTTAATCCCTACCCACCCCTCCTTTCTACCTATATCCGTCCTTCGTTTCTTTTCTCTTCCCTCCTTCAAATGCTTTTTGGATTCTACATTCCCGCTAACCCTTGAATGACGGTGATATTTACAGCGCGTGGAGGAGACCACGTTCCAGACTGTTGAGGCATTGGCAACCTTTGTGGCTCGGATTGTGACTGTAGACTTTGCGAATGAACGAGTGACTGTGAAAGTGGAAAAGCCTAGTGCGCTGGCATTTGTTGAGAGATCAGGGGTCGAGGTGACCCGGTCGCAGGCATTCTTTGAAAGGAATTAACTAATGTCTTAAGTATTAGTTAGGCTTCAGCTGATGATGACTATTTGTGATGACGCTGATATTTCTTTTCTCTTTTTGCTTTTTCTTTTTCCAGTCTCTATAATTAATTCATTAATTATGTTGTATTTGTGGTTTTTTTTTTCACATGATAGTCTAGGTAATAAATGAGGGAATTATCTTGTATCAAATACATCCAATGACCACGGCACGTGAAGTCATCATGCTAAATACGGACTAGCTTCGCTTAGCATCGGAGAGAGATGATTGGTTGTTGACCACCATGTGTTCCCTTTTTGGCCAAAGAACAACCTACCTCATTAACTTGAAGGACACCCAAAAAAAAAAAAAAAAAAAGAGCGCTGAATCTCAGCTGTTGTTTCTTCCAACCTCCTGTATAGGAACACATCGTCTCACCATAGACTTCCACCTTCTGTTTCTTGGACTCTCGAGTTCTTCCTAGAACTGTTTCTGAACCATCGCCATCCTTCTCTGTGTCTCTATGTGCCTGTCTGCGCCCACATTCTCGACGGTCAATCTCGTTCGTTCTGCTCGCTATACTGCTACTGTTAGCTGCCTCCTCTCCCGCCCCGGTTTGACTTTAACTCCAGTACTTTCCATCGGAGTGCTCCCAGTGCCTGGAACTCTGGTTGAGTCACCCTCAACGCTCTCCGAACCCGCGGTCAACGAGTTGATTTGGGTAGGGGTTGGTCGTCCGTCCTGAACAAGGGCGGACGGTAAATTGGCACTGTTTTGTCTCTCCTCTAGTATTCGTTTCTCTAAGGAGGAATTGATAGGGAGCGAAGGAGAGAGAGAGAAACGGGATTCCAAGGGTGTTTTTTCCCCCTGACGAGTGCTTGGAAAGTACTCATCTGGTTCAAAACAAAATGTATGTGTGCGCTCTATTATATCGATCCCCCCCGCCTCCTTACTTGTGTTTCTCAGTCCCCCCCCCCCCACTTTCCTTTTTGAGCTAGAAAAGTTACTGATTATGATCGTCCCTCTCATTACTATGAATTAGATACTACTGCAGGTTGTTAGTGCCTTGCTGGTGCATATCTATGGTTCATGACTTGAGTGAATCTCTCTGATCGGCCCTTGGCTTACCCGAACGTCGATAGCTTCCATACGATTGATCGACCTCATTGTCTAGCGAACCGGCGAATAGTGTTTGGGTAGAATAAGATAAGGTAGTCTGTGAGGCAAAAATTCAAGAGAGAGAGGGAAGAGTAAACTAAACAGGGAGATCAACAATGGCGTCGCATGCACACGACGATCTGTCGGTGGCCGATGTATTCAGCCCCCAAGCTGACATGTCGCATTCCCAGACGGAAGTTAATCTAAACGCCAATCAAGAAACTGGATTTCGAATGAGCGCTCGCAGCCCTCAGCGCAAACCAGGTCCAAGTGGACTTAGCCAGTTCCCCGTACTCGCTCTCGATCCGAACCCGTTGACTGGTAAAGCGACTCGGCGCAAGAAGAAAAAAAAGCATCAAGTACCCGAAGCTAATCCAGCCCTCTCGACGGTCCGTGGATTTACCCCTCGAGGCTCAGGCGACGAAGACTCAGACCTCTCGGCGGCCAACTCTCGTGCGCCGAGTGTACGATCCCGGGCTCCCACTGGAGGCCATGCAAGTAGTCCCATGCTCCGGCCGGCCTCCGGGGGTGGGGTGAGTGCACTGCGACTTCAGCTGGATTCTATGAACCTGTCAAGCAATAGCCTTCATGCCAATCGTAATAATGCCACAGCCGACGCTACCCCAAGCAATGCCAGTGTTTGCTCCGATAGCGACCAGACCGAAGTTCTCACGAGCTATGAGGTCCCATTGGAACACGATTATGTTAGTGCCGATGCTGCGGCAGAGGAGAAGGAACAAGAAGAGCTGGCCAGGGATATGTCAACTGCAGAGGATGTCCGTGCTCAACTGTGTCGAAAGATGACCACCGACGATTTTGAACCTCTTCTCTGTCTCGGTAAAGGATCCTTTGGGACCGTGTTGCTCGTGCGCCATGCTCTCACCGGAAAACTCTATGCTCAGAAACAGTTCCGCAAAGCCTCCATCACTGTCCACAAGAAACTTGTAGAGCAAACAAAAACGGAGCGCGCAATCCTCGAAAGCGTCAATCGCCACCCCTTCGTCGTCAAGCTGTTCTACGCCTTCCAAGACCACGAAAAGCTTTACCTGATCCTGGAGTATGCTCAGGGTGGAGAGTTGTTTACTCACCTCGCTATGGAGCGTATGTTTGATGAGGATGCAGCAGCATTCTACATGGCTGAAATGGTTCTCGCACTGGAACATCTCCACCAAAATGTCGGCGTGCTTTACCGTGATTTAAAGCCCGAAAACTGCCTTCTTGACCACAAAGGGCATCTTCTTCTCACTGATTTTGGACTGAGTAAGATCGCTGTCGATGATGATGACCGTTGTAATTCCTCCCTCGGTACAATCGAGTACATGGCCCCCGAAGTCATCCAAGGTAAACCGTATGGTAAGGCCTGCGACTGGTGGTCACTCGGCGCCCTCGGCTACGATCTGCTCACTGGCTCACCACCATTCCGCGCCAACAACAATGCCAAGCTCCAGGAGAAAATCATCAAGCAGAAGCTCACCCTCCCATATTACCTGGGCCCCGATGCCAAGGACCTCCTCACCCGTCTCCTCCGGAAGGAACCGTCTAAACGTCTTGGCTACCACATGCCCAAGGACCTACAGACTATCAAGTCCCACCGTTTTTTCCGCAAGATCGACTGGAAGGCCCTGGAAAACCGCGCAGTCACTCCGCCCATTATCCCTGTCGTCACAGACCCGGCCATCGCAGAGAACTTCTCCAGTGACTTTACCAATCTCCCACTGAGTCCTCTAGTTGGCCCTGGCACTGGCTTTGATGATTATTACGCTACGCACCAGCAGCGCGCGGGTCACCGCCATACTTTATCTACCGGAGGTCATGATGATCCATTTGGTGGGTTCAGTTTCGTTGCCTCGAGCAGCTTGCTTGATAATGGTATGGGATCGGGAGTGATGGCCGGGTATTAATTTGATTTTGAATTGTGCTTGAGGTTTAGTTTGCAAATCTAGTCGTGTTCTCTCTCTTTTATTTTCCTTTCATTGCGATCCCATTTGGGTAGGATCAATTTGTTTTTGTGCTCTTTCTCTAACCCCCTAAACTTTTTTTTTCTTCTTTTAGATAGTTAAATACACATAGTTCACTATCCATACTACAACACTTTAGTATCTGTACACCTAACTTATTAAGTTAAAGTTAGGGTATTATTCTCTTTAATCTTATTTGAATAAAACCCGAGGTGTAGAGGAAGAAAAAAATACATATAAATAAATATATACATTCTGAATTAAGCCTAGGCCTTCTTGACACCCTTAGCCTTCATAACACACTAGAATGTATATAAAAAAAAAAAAAGCTAAAACAAAACAAGACCCCGCCCATATGCGCTCTATTGTACTTGGGTAGTGATATTGGTAGGAAGAGTAAGAGTAATAATAATAATAAGAAGAATAACAACAATAACGGGTGAATGATAAAAAGTGAGATAGTGAGTAAAAATCACAAATCAAACCAAATCAAACCAAACCAAAAAAGATGTATGTTAATTATTTTGTCCCGTACTGCTCTTATTTCTTCCTCCAGGTTTTCTTTTCTTTTAATTTTTCCTTCTATCGTCCCAAGATACCAAGCAGGTAGATGCTACCTAGAGATCTAGCCTTTGCTAGCTCGCCAATTTGTAGATGGTTTTCTTGACATTTTATCCATGGTGAAGAGCATTATTGGTCAATAATCAACCAACTCATTCAACTCAACTCCAAGAAAAAGGTCATGCGTTCTTGTTGGTGTTGCATCTCTCCTCAACAATATCCCAATAGAATATATATATATTTTTTCTCTCTTTTTCTTTTTGTCTTGTGATTGTAATGTCTGCATTGAATGAGACATTGATGACAGGAATCTCTTGGTTTGATTTGTTGTTCCTTTGTTTCTCCTTGCTGTATCGATTTCGTTCGTTCTTTGGTTTGACTTGATTGAAGGACAGTCAATGACTGTACTGAATATAATACACATCTCGTGTTGGATCATCTCCCTTGTCCTGTAAAAATAAATAGCAGAATAGAATATCAAGCTAGGGCAACTTCAAACAAGGGCTCATACAAGGAAAAAAAAAAAGGAAGGAAAGAAAGAAAAGAAAGAAAAGAAAGACAGGAGAAAGAAGCAAGGAAAGAAGACAGTTATAACTCTCCTTCCTCACTTCCTCCATCGTCATCATCTTTAGGAGCAGGTGGTGGTGGATCATCATCTGGGGGTGGCGGCGGAGGAGGCGGTTGTTGCTCATCTAACGAGGTTGAACCTGATAATCCTCCTGTAGGAGGGGGTGGTGGGGGCGGTGGTGGGGGAGGAGGAGGATATGACGCAGAGGCCCTCCTTTTTCGTCCTTGGTCTTCTGAATCGCGATATCGATCAGGAAGCCGTTTTTCGGATTTAGGTGGAATAGCGGCGCCTGGTGTGGACATGTTTTGTTGAATTATTTCATCAATTCGTTGTTGGATTGGATCAAAGCCACCAGAGCTAGGAGCTGGTCCACCTCCTGGGCGGGTGTCGCTGTTTCGTCGTGGCGGAAAAGTTCGTGGTGTGGGAGGTAAGGGGTGTTGATAGCGATGATGCTGAGATTGGTGTGTATGAGGAGGTGGAGGGGGTATGTTGCCGTTAGAGGGACGGTCAAATGATGATGAGGGAGGAGGAGGCGGAGGAGGGAGGGGAACGGCCGATGTTCCTCCTCCACTTGGGGCAGTGAAGGAGGCACCCCCCTGGGCAGTAGAGGTGAAAGAGCGAGCCCTTTCCGTGGCATCTGATCCCACTCGTGGCCGTTTAGGTGATCGTCCCCCATTCTGTGCAGTGAGACCAGCACCCTGGTCTTCGGTGGTCGGGGAATCTGTTGGAGGGGGGCAGTAGGGGTCTTGGGAGGAATCATCCTCAGGCTCCCGCGACCGCTTCCGGCTGACGGAGGAGGATGAGTCTGGTGCATCGCGGGAGCTACCAGAGTGCGGAATCCTGGTCTTCTCAGTGCCTTCCTCCCAGAGAAACGGGGTGGTCGGGTAGTACTGGCTATGCTTGTGTGTGGCATTGCTCTCATATAATTGTGCCATTCGGGTACATGCACGACGCACCTGGGCTAGATCGACATCGATCTGCTCCCACCATGATCGGCCATACTCGTCGTCCTCGAATCCGATATCACAATGGCGGGCGGCGGCATATAGTGCGGCGGCGGCAATTATACGGGCAGGGAACTGGAGGCAGAGGACGGTGAACATCGAGTCGTTGACGAAGGCCCACGAGGAGTTGCGGAGCGGTTTGCTCTCGTTCATGCCGAAGAAACACATAAAATCGTAGAGGATTCGGTAGGGTTGTTCAAGCTGTAGATCGAAACAAAGGGCTTCTAATAGCAGGTCTTCATGGTGTAAGATGGTGTCGCGCCATCGCCAAAACTCCTTGGACTGCTCGTCAACAACTAGATTCGGCTGCTTCTGTGCCACCCGGCAGCATGCAACCACAAGCTCCCGCATCCTCCGGACATTTTCCTCGACCTTTGTAGCCAAAAACAGTGATGTTGCAGCAATCGGATAAGGATGCATACCCGGTCGTTGTGGTAGATCCACCATACTGTATCGCATAAAGAAGCGGTGGAAATAGACAGCGGCGGTCGCAAGAGTGAGTTGCGGTAATTTCAGCATGATGCCCACCTGAGTAATGAAATTCACTCCTTTAGTACGGTTAACCATTTCCACCTCCATCTTCATGCCGTCGAGTTGCGACGGCGCCCGTGTGAGCTCCTCATCGGTGAAGAGCCATTGAGATTGTGCAGCAAGGAGAACCGGATTTGAGGGCGCGGGAACAGGTCGTTTGCCAGGGAATGACGCCATTAAGGGTGATCGGGGTAGAGAACCCTAAAAGCGTAGAGAAACGTAGACTAAATCGAGGCTCTAGGACGGAATGTATGGAAGACAAGAAGGAGAAGGACAAACAAAGTGAAACCAATGATGAGGCGCGTGGATCTCCAACCGGTCCGGCAAAGCTACACACTTCGTAGCTCCGCATCCACTCTTCAAACACTCCCTCTAGTGACAAAATGTAAAATTTAATATCTCAGATATCAACCATAGCGCAATAGATCCTTCATTGCATCGTCATCAAAGCCAATCGCTCTGGCGGTGTCCTTCCCTAAAATTGACAAGCAAAGTAAGAGGAACTGTGAGCGTGGACTGCAGGGAGGAGAGTAAAATGTCGAGGAGATAGAGAAGGATAATGCAGGATGAAGTTAATCTGGTGCGAATTTTGTGAAGGCTGGGTCCCCTTTTGCTCTCGGTTTCTCCCTGAGTTGTGCGTTCGGACGAGACTGAAGGATGGTCGGATCGAAACTCCAAATAATAATGATCCGCAGACGAAATGCATCACGGGAGTCGGATTATTGAGTTGTTCCGGTCTTAAGTGAACCAGTTTTTGTATATATGTAGGATGAAATAATAACTGCCCCCAACAACCGAGAGGCATGTAAATTATTGATATTATGCCTGCATGTTCGTCTATACATAATAGAATATCACTGAATTATATATGAGAGAGAAAAAATACATATATTTTGCATGTGGTATCATTAGTGTGTGCCTTCACGCCAAAACGCCAACCGATTCTCAATGCTCATTTAGAGAGGACCTTGGTCAAAGAAATATCCTTTTTGTTGGAAGGCCTGGATGGTAAAAAAGGGATATGTATATATAAGAAAAAATGGGAGCAAAAAAAAAAAAAAAAAACCAATGGGGATATAAATCCATCTCTGTCTCTCTGGAAGAAAATCAACATTTCACTCCTCCTCACTAACCTCACTCTCATCATCACTAGGTACATGGTACTGATGTGACGGGATTGGTGGCTGTGATTGCTGAGACCGTGCTTCAGCTGCGAATGCAGCTTCCATCTCTGCGGCCAATGCATCATCGTCGTCTTCTTCTTCTTCTTCTTCTTCTTCTTCTTCTTCCTCCTCCATCTCATCCCTATAGTTGGGACCAGTTGAAATAGGTTCTGGCCGCTGTGATGTAGTCGGTACTGGAGATGGTAATCGCAAGGCCTCGATGTCCTCATCCTCATCCTCTTCCTCATCATTCGCAGGTGTATGATTGGACGAGAAATGAGCTGGGTTTACTCTAAATGCAGGACGAGTCGGTGGTGGAGAGCCCATGTCGATGATTAGATCGCCGTCAATAATTATATTTGAGCCGGGCGATGGTACAGTCCTTTGGGACGATATTGCGCCCGTTCCAGTATCAGATGGGGACGATTTTGAAGATTCAAAGACAATCTCATCTGGCACCTCCTCTTCTCTTTTATCTTTCTTGAGATTTGGTTTTTCCACAACACGGACTGGAGATTTGGGACGCGCTTTGGTCGCAGCTTGACCGGCTGTCGGCTTCTTTGAACGGAGAGGGTTTGTTTGAGTTTTGGGGCGAGGTTTGGGACTGGGAGTAGGCCTGGTCGCAGTGATCAAAGGAGTGTTTGCCTTGCTCGTGTTAGCATACGGCTCTGGTGTTGCATTGCCGGAGCCCGACTTGTCCTCGTCGAGGTTGTCTTTCTCTTTTGGAAGAAAATGCCGATAGTCATAAGGATTGTCCTCGTCGGCCGGTCCCTCATCGTTGCCACTGGCATGGTCTAACGCCCGATCATCGCCCGAAGGCTGGTCATCCTCCTGTAGGGTTCGGAGTTGGACATGTTGTTCTATTACCTGTTTCTGAGTTTTGGCCGGGGCTGATCGGAGGTTGAAGTTGAGTTGGGTAGCAATCGGTTCTAGCACAAAGACTTTTCGGATAGGGTCGAATATCAGAACAAGA
This sequence comes from Aspergillus sparsus, assembly GCA_027569235.1. Classification (NCBI taxonomy): domain Eukaryota; kingdom Fungi; phylum Ascomycota; class Eurotiomycetes; order Eurotiales; family Aspergillaceae; genus Aspergillus; species Aspergillus sparsus. Next base: position 26,502 of record JAPDES010000157.1, read on the forward strand.
TTACGATCATCTGATTCGACTACACTTTGTGAAGGATCCACGCTCCCTTGGTAGGTGTATGTGAGGGTACTGCGTTCCACATTTGCGGCCTTGTCAGTAATGGTGAGGTTGTAGTGGTCCCGGGATTGGGGGGATCTGGTGATAACGGATCGTTGTTGTGGGTTCACGGATTTAGTTTTGTAGTTGTACTGGATATTAATTAACTGCGAACGTGGGGTGCTGGTTTTCCCAGCTAGTCGATCACCCAAAACAATAGGGTAGTCGGCTTGTTTGGTGGGATCGATCAACCCGCCGGATGAGAGTGTGGAGGCGGCCATCAGGACCGGGGAGAGTGCGAGGTGAACTAGTGGAAGGCTTGGAGAGTAGGATATTTAACCAAGAAAGTGTGGGATAAATGGGGTGAATATAGAGAAAGGTGAGTGTGTGCGTGCGTAAATATATTGGTTTAAAGATATATCTTCCCCCCTTTCAGCAGTTGAAAGGGGAGACTTGCATTGCTTGTTTAAGGGTGGATGGATCTGTGGAACAGACAACAAGGGAGAAGGTCACACAAGAGGTGGATTTGCAAAGCGTGGAGGACACAAGGGAATGGGAAGGCGATGAGTCGGCCCACAGGTGGAGAAGGTGATTGAACAGTATACGAGAGAAATTGGAGATCTCTTCACCGAGAATCCGGGTCCCTAGAGAGAGAGGAAGAGAGGGAAAGAGAGATGAAGCTGAGGATCGATGAGGATGAGGCGCACCCACTTGGCTGGCGGAGGTATGGAATCTGGATTTCCCGTACGTATCTTACCGGTATTATTGCCCACTTCTGAATCGGGGACGTTGACGCTAAGCTATTATGGAACTAGTGGATTACCTTGATTGGCGGTTCCGGTGTCTATCTTCCGCAGCACAAGTACATAACTCGTATCGGGTGCGCCTTGCCTTTTCGGGTTGCCGCCTTTCCTCTCTCACGGTGTGACGACGTTGGGGTTCTCAGGATGAGCACCAGAGTAGTTACCAGCACCAGAGTAGTTACCAACATCTTTTTGACGGGTCCTCTGCTACTTGGAGAAAGGCTATGGAAAATAACCACTGAGGTGAACAAGCGGAGAACACTGGCGCTTGGAGGGCGCTAAACAGTGGTGCATGATTACTATTATTACAGGACTTATTTGACTCCGAGCCAGTCGTCAGGATTGATTGTTTAGTCATCATGTGATTTGGGTGTCAGCAAGAGGAAGGCAGGTATCTTCGAAGGTAATAACGAATATTAATAGACATTTGGTTTCGATTGGTTTGTTTGTTGGTTCTTTTATTGCCAAAGAGGGCCGAAGAACTCGGATTGTCCGCGTTTCCTGACTGGGCCACCAAAGCACTGCCCTGCTCGTGTCCACTGCAGGGGCCCGGTGGATGAATCTGACCATAGCCTCCTCGTCTCTTAACTTCTTGGCTTACTTTTTTCGCAATAAAAATTGATCGAGCAGCATCTATAGTGATCGGAGAATAAATCGCACGCACAGGTCAAAAGCCGGATGCAACTTCTTGCTAGGGCGCTAGGAGTAGGCATAGATATCAGCCGCATCTCACGTTAACCAGTATCTGCTCCTAGTGGACTAAGGGCGCCTGTGTTAACTAACGTGCTTGCCTAGGGTTAAGACCAAAGCCTTAGTGCCCCAATCTGCGGCAGCTGAATCAACCGAGCTGCCAAATACCTATGTTTTTGGTGTTTAATAACTAGTCGGGTTGTACCATATTGAATGTCTGTCTCGAGATAAATTTCCGTGTTGGTCGGACTGAGGTTCAAGTTTTTTAATCTGTGTTTCAGGACTGAGGGCTCGAAACAAGACTCTCTGGCAATGAAACCCCCAGGCCTGAGCTCGGTGAGGTCACTCGTAACGCCCCCTTAGGGGAGCCAACCTGATTTCCTCCAGTAAGCTGTTCAAGGCGTCCTGCCAGCGCTCGGTGTTTGCGAGTCACCTCCTCCCATTCGTATGCAAGTTCCTCTGCCTCTGCTTCTTGTTCTTCGCCGTCGTCCGTGGTGTCTAGCTCGGTTAGAATCAATCCAAAGTCCCCACCGAGCCGGCCTAAACTAGCGGCGCAGTACAAAACCTGCGTGAGAAGGCTTTCACGAGCGGTTTTATCTTGAACATTTGGAAGGTAAGCACGTAAAGTGTCTGTTAGAAGTTGTACTAGGTGCATTGGAAATGTGGCTAGTGCAGGGGGAAGGCGTTGTAATGGATCGTCTTTGCGATCTAGTCGTGGGGACACTGCTGATTTCACCCGAGCGTCAATTCCTCGTATGCCTGTGAGACTGGCCTCTGATTCTGATCGATCGGGGGTAAAAATGTTTTTATATAGGGAGACAATGGCAAAGCTCTGCTCTCGGAAAATTTCGATATATCGCTTCAAAAACTTCTCCGTTTGGTGGCCATGGGCCCATGAGCCGGATGTACCACTTTTCTGACCCCCCTTTCGGCTCCTGCGTTGAGTTTCCTGATCTGCTAACTCCCGCAGAGGATCTAATGCTTCTAGTGTAGAGACCAAGTTCGCCAATCTACAGATGAGAAACAATGCACCGAGCGCGCCTCCGCCTGGAACTGCGGTCCCATCGCTACTAGTGGTCTCCAATTCTGGAGCTACCCTACGTAGCCAGCCCACGGTGCGCATAGCCGCCGCGAGTCGAAGGTTTTGCGTCCGGAGGGCTGTAATAAGATTTGATGTCATGTCTTTCATCGCGTCCTCCGCCTGCAAGGCTACGTCTTTAACCAAGGGGGAATCGGGGTACTGGGTTTGTAATCGCTTAATGTGAGCATATAGATCCAAAGCAGCAGAGTAGGTTGTCGAAAAGGAAGCGCCTGAGTTTCCAGAGTTGGTGGCAGCGGATGATACCGCTGTGGAAAGCAAGGTGGGCAGTTCTAAAATGTCAGAGATTCGATCAACATTGCGTGCGAGCTGCATAACCTTCTTTCGCCGCTCGAGGGTTGGGTTTTCTGCCGCTCGACTGTACTTTGATGAGAAACGAAATGCCTCCTCGTCAAGTTTAGGGAGTCCATCGCGTAATTTTTGTGCCTCGCGAGTCAATTGGGGGATGGAAGTGCGGAGGTTAGCGAAGCTATCAGCGGAAGTAATAAAGGCTTTGTGGGATCGATTGGACAGAGCTTGTAGAGAGAGGAGCGCGGAATGTGAGGACTGGGATAATGACTGAGGTTCCGTTGTTTGCAGCGCCTGCAATGATAGAGTAGGCAATCTGGCGAGATATTGAAGTGTGGTGGGATCCTGCGACGTATTAGGATCGGTTGAAGCTAGATAGGGGCTCAAAAGCTCCAAAAGATGGTCTGCCATGATGGCTTCGCCCGATAATAAATCAAAGCGGTATAATAATTAGCTAAATTGCCAGAGGGAGATGAAAGGAAAGTAGTGGAACTGATTATCGTAGGCATCTACTTATACTGTAGATAGAGGATGCGTTGGTGATGGAATAACAAGTACGGTAACCGTTGCGGCAACTAACGCAGTCTCTCGGAGCCAAGTGAAAAGTCATCACAATCAAATTTTATTTTCGTTATTTCATACGCAAAGCAATTTTTAATGTAAAAGAATGAGAGAGATTTCTTTAGCTAATGCGAAATATACTCGGGAACCTCGTGGTGAATAATGGCGCTGGAATTGGGCGTGGGGGTTAGGTATCCCGACATCACCACACCCGCATTGAGCGTCCATCTCGGCTTCTCCCTCATCGATATTTGTGATTTCTCTTTCTCCTCCTTCCTGGTCAATACCCTGTACTCCCTGGGGTTAACGCTCAATGATATTCTGAATCAATTTTCTCCCTTTATTGCAATATTTCATCTTAGTCTCTCTTTGAAAATTATTATTATTATTTTTTTTTTAAAGCCTGCTCTGCTAGAACGCAATTGCATGATATCATAGGCTAAATTCTTTCCATCCCACTCTTGCCAACCAACAAACCAACCCCAGTGTTGAATGCGAGACTCACCATGGGGAAACCTCGAGTAAGTATTCTTTTCTTTACTATCAGCATCTTGCTCAAAGTCCTCATCCTCATGGTTAGATGATTATTTTGATCCGGCATGCCCAATCAGAAGGGAACAAAAACCGTGAAATCCATCAAACCATCCCGGACCATCGGGTGACCCTCACGCCAGAAGGACATCGTCAAGCGCTAGAAGCAGGCTCTAAGCTCCGCTCCATTCTACGACCTGACGATACCATTCACTTCTTTACCTCTCCATACCGCCGCACCCGTGAAACTACAGAGGGAATCCTTCAGTCCTTGACCGCCGATTCCCCTTCACCGTCTCCCTTTCCGAGACATACCATTAAGGTTTATGAGGAGCCCCGATTGCGTGAGCAGGATTTTGGGAACTTTCAGCCATGTTCAGCGGAAATGGAGCGTATGTGGTTAGAGAGAGCGGACTATGGCCACTTCTTCTATCGCATCCCTAATGGTGAGTCTGCGGCCGATGCTTATGACCGTGTAAGTGGATTCAATGAATCGCTCTGGCGGTTGTTTGGGGAACAGGACTTTGCTAGTGTTTGTGTCCTGGTTACCCATGGGTTGATGACTCGGGTTTTCCTCATGAAATGGTACCACTGGAGCGTTGAGTATTTTGAAGATCTTCGAAATATCAATCACTGCGAATTCGTCATCATGAAACTCAACCCGGATAATGGCAAGTACATATTGCAGAACCAGCTTCGCACATGGTCCGAATTGAGAAAGGAAAAGGAACTAGAAAGACAACGAGAGCGTGCCGCGAAGGAACTGGGGCCATCCCCGCAGCCTGCACCCTTAGATTCACCCATCCCCATTCGGCGCAAATGGGGGGGATGCCCTGATGGGTGTAACCATGGTATTCCCCGGAAAACCTCTTTGCGGTCATCACGAATCCAGACGACCGATCATGCCTACAATACTACACATAAGAACACTGCCCAAGAGAAGTGCGGTGTCCGCGCGTCCTCATCTTCGTCCTCTTCACCACCAGAAGAGACGAAGCGACAACTAATAACCGCACCCGAGCCAGCTCTTGGAGATCGCTCAAAGGATGAAAAACCCTTGGAGAGAACAATTCCCTCTCCCACACCGAGATACCCCTTCCTTGGAGTAGATACCGGCATTCAGACCTCTGCCTCAGAGCCAAACCTTCAAACAGGCACGGAAACCCATGACGACCAAAAATGTGATAGTGTAAATGATCTTGAGATTCCCTCCTCGATAAACCTGTCCAATAGCGGCATTTCCCGCCGTGCAGCTCTCACGAGACTCAAGCGCGACAGTGAAGACCATCTTCTCCATCCGCCACGATCCAATTACGGCTTCATTCACCTAGTTGGCCGAGATGGAGGCGGCTCCCTTAGTGGAGCCAATAGCCTCGCTCCGTCCGAAGATGAACACGAGCACTACGAGCATGAGCATGAACATAGACATGAACATGAATATGAACATGAACATGAACATGAACATGGGCATAATGGTGAAAAACGCTCGGGGCCGGCCCCGAGTAACCGTGCAGGCTCCCACCATCCCCGACCGTCCCAGGACCTTGACAACGATGGCGATGATGAAGGGAGCGGCAGGCAAACCCCAAAAATCCGTCGTACGAGATCTCACAATTGCCATCACCGCCACAGTCACAGCCATCTCACTCCCAGCTCCGGACGCCGAACTTCAAGCAAAAAGAGAGTCGCAAATCATCCTACCGACGAGCACCAATCTGAAACCGACCCCAGCATACATGAACCCGACTCTTTAGACCAGGATCAAAGGTCCGATCCTGACAATGCGGGTGACGAGTACGACGCTCTCGAGCAAGCTAGACAGGAAGACCAAAGTATTCAAGGAAGCGTTTACTAGCTCTGCTTTAGAGCTAATCACCCAGCAAATCCGCATGTTCTTTCTTGTTTTCTTTCCTTCCGCAGTTTTACCTGCTTTCCTTTTCTAAATGTATACATCCAATATGCATGCCAACGATACCCTTGATTTTATTTTATTTTTTTTTCAAAGTTTTCCTTTGAATCGCTGTAGTTTGTGTTGTCATTGCACATCTTGTCTTGGTGACATCATTTCTGGCTGTTTTCTGGTCTACTTTATTGCATTGACTATCGAACATATTGTATTATATTATCATCAATATATTGTTATCCTCGAAAATTGCCACAATCCCCACTTTTGGTGCATATTTTGCTGGGAAATGGCCAAAGCCAGAACCTGAGTATATCCGTATTAGGATTAGGTAGCAATACATCTATGTATGTATGTACATCCACATACATGCATGGTGCTGATAATATGGAACTGGAAAGAAGCAGTAAAGAACAAAAAGGGCAATTCCGGAGTATTGACATATCAGATGTAGCTACCTAACTACCTCCCACCGAGGTAGGTACATATTAATTAGGTACTCCGCACCGTCCATCCAGAGTTAGGTCCAGAACTTGCTCTTTACCGTATAGATTCGCGTTTGGCAGTTTCCATTTTGGATTATCCTTGAAGTTATTTTTTGTCTTTCTTTTCCTTTTTTTGTTTTTTTTTTTTTTTTAGAATCAAGAGATTAATTGACTATCACTGAACTTTCTTTTCTTTCTTTTCTTTCTTTCTTTCTCTCTCTCAACCACATCACATTCGCCTTTATAAAAAAAAAAACAAAACCATCCTCCCAAAAATTATTATCATTATAAACAATTCAATGATTTTCCCCAGTAATACATGTCCCTCTTCTCTCCTATTTTAAAGCAACCCAAACGTAAGCCATTGAGATACCTGCTTACTAGGTACCTACCGTGGAGGTAGGTACGGGGGGTACGTAGATAGGTACTCATCAACCCATCAACGCAGCAAACGACGACCTTGCTTTCAATGTTAGTGAGTTAGCTACCTAGCTAGTTAGTTCGCAATCAGCCTTTAGCAATTACCAAGCAATCGGTATCCTCGGTAGGTAGGTACCTACCCGGGCATGTAATTCTCCATAATCCATGATTTTCAACATACATGATACATACATGGGTACCTCCTAGGTTTGAAACCACCTCTCTGCCTCCAGATGGAGTAGGTCGGTAGGTAGGTAGGTAGGTACACGGGATGTATGTATGTATGTAAGTAAGTAAGTAAGTAAGTATGTATGTATGTATGTATGTATATATGTATACATTATGGATGACGCTCCATCTCCATCCTTTATTTATCTACCGATATCTACCGATGACGGTTACAGTCGGATATCTTAGAGGTAGGGGAGGGATATGAAGAGGGCTAGATAGATAGATAGATAGATACAATCTCACTCACTCACTCACTCAAATCATTCTAACATCCAACTTCCAATTACCTTGACCGACCCGACTCGATCGCCCTAGCAATCAATAGCCAACGCTCACCATCCTCCAGCTTTCAAGGCGCAAGTAACAATGACAATGGCAATGACAGTGGTGCACAGTGTGTACAGTGCCAGTTCATCATCTTCAGGCCCAACGGTCTAGTCCTGGTCTTTTGGTTTAAGATCAGCTAAAGCGATGATCATGATGATCATGATGATGATAATGATCGACAGGAAGGAAAAATAAAAAACTTTACCCCGTGTCTACATAGGTGCTTATTAGTCGGGCGAGGTCGTGCAGCAGAATAGAACTACCTAGAACAATCTTCCCCTATCAAAAATATGTGATTATTATGCACATCTATGTGTATAAGATACCTAAGAAGAAGAGATGAAACAAAATAAAAAAAAAAAAAAGGTAAGGTAAAGTGAAGTAAAGTAACAAACACACACACATACACACACACACAGAGAGAGAGGGAGGGAAAGAAAGCAATGGGGAAAATAATAATAATAATAAAAAAATAAACATACTCCCCAAGTTACCCTAACCAGTGATACTACCTGCTTTGGATAAGGAGAAGGAATAAAAATAAAGAAACCAGACTCAGCTGTCACTCAAGACCAGAATGTAACCTTCTTATGGAACCCCTCAACAACTACCTCCTACTTCCTTACCTACCTACCTAACTTAACGATGTGTGTACCCTACTAACTAGTAGAAAAACTAGTAGGTAAAACAAATAATAAAATGAATGAATGAGTGTATAGCTAGGTAAATAACTATCAATTTGCCCTCATCCAACACCAACACACTAGGTAAGTAGGTAGGTACCTTTGGTTTTTTTTTTTTTTCTGTGGGCACTTTGTCATTACCTACTTAGGTAGGTACTCGCTGCAGGCTATTAGGTATCGTGTAGGTACTTCAGTGCGTCTAGATGACAGCACAGCTGTGACAAAAGTACCTATCTGGCTAGGTACCTACTTTGATGAAGAACCAATCAAATGCATAGCTATATTTATTTGTAGAAAGAGAGAGTGAGATTAATTGAATATCATGGATAGACTAGCAAGAGATAACAATGCTTACTACCAATCCAAGGAGAGTTGTCTATAACACAACATTGTTTGCTAAAGCAGCTACTACTATTCCACAAGATTTTTAAAACTGATAGGCTGCCTTGGGTGTTAATAAGAAACGGAGTACAGCATTACTACAAAGGACCAAAGACAAGAGTTGAGAGTAATTCCCTAGATTCATGGGAGTTTCTAGCTAATTTTTTTTTTTTTTTTCATTTTTGTTTTTTTGTTTTTCCCATACTATTTAATAGTTAATCTGAATGTAGTTAACATACAATTCAACGAGTGATGGCATTAAAGGGAAAAGAGCAAAACAAAGAACACAGCTGACTAGATAAGTAATCACTGTGAAAGAATGTTAAAAAAAAAAAGGGGGTGGGGGGGTAGTATGGAAGAGGAAAAAAAAAAAAGGAGATGGGTAATTGGGGAGTATCACTTTTTTTTGTGGATGTCTGATAGGGGGGACATTCAACCGGCAGGATAAGCATGCATCAATAACGGTCATAGAGGGGCGAAATAATAAATAAAATAGAATACCACCAAAACAAGTTCTCCGTCTCCGATCAGCCCAAAGCTAGAGAAGTTTTCAACAAAAGGGGATTGGAATACATAGACGTAGAAAACATGATCAGGTTGAAATAAAAGGGAATCACATAAAAATCCTGCCAACCAGAACAGAAAAATGCAACAATGCAGAAAGGGAATTGAGTAACACAAGGTGCTAAAACGCCAGGGTAATAAAGTGATGAAAGGTGAAGTACCAACTTGACAAAAGTCAAGAAAAGCAATCTATGAGTAACATGTGCCAGATGAAAAATCCCAAATTTTAAAGAAAATAAAGAAAATGGAACAAGATAAAAGAAGAAGGGGAAAGAAAAGGAAAACTTGCGAAAAACGCAAACATTAACTAGGTGAGAGGCAAGAATCATAATTATCATCATGACTTCTGATCCAAGGGCCAAAAGAAGTCTGCGAAATCTCAATGATTTTTTTCAGACATGTTGAGATCTCCCTGTTGAAAAAAAAAAGAGGAAAATCGTATCGAATTAGGACAAGAAGAAGAAGAAGAAAAAAAGGGTGTCATATCGTAAAAGCGTGCGCGAGTTCAGAACCGTATGAGAGTAGTCGTTCTAACATCGCTGCTTGACACCCTTTTTTTTCGATGTTTTTTTTTTCTGTTTTTGTTTGTTTTTTTCGGTATTCCAGGTGGACCAACACAGATAACCAGGGGACTTTTAACACAATGGGCATAACCGAAACCGAAGGTGATGGAAAAACCGATTGTCATCGAAAAAATAAGAAAAAAAAAAAAAAGAGATTTAATGCGGTATCATCGAACGATGTAAGGCGAAAAGGCAAAATTCTAGAATAGAGAACCACCGACATTGACGAGTACAGAGAAAAGTCAATTACGCAACAATAGGTTGCATCGCGCCAAATGGGTTGGAACACAGGTAATGTTCCATGTGCTTAGCGCAGTACATGCATCCACACGATGAACCATGGCCTGTCCATACACTCTGTGCATATGGTAAGCCATAGGATGGTGTATGATGGTAGGACGGTGGCTGCGACCGTGACGGAATGTATTGTTGCTGTGGTGGTATCCAAGTGCTCGAATACGGTGGTGGGGGGTTAGCGTACGCCCACGTCCCAACAGAATAATAGTCAGGTGTGGTCGGTCCACTATGAGGCGCAGAAGGGGGAGAATACTCTGACGCCGCAGGGTTAAGCCAAGAACTCTCATATTGAGAGCTTCGTTGATATTGTGGCGGGATTGGTCCTTCAGGAGACAAAAGGGGTTTTGATACACGGTGGCTCCGGGTGACGTTAGTGTCGATGGGGGCGAGGGCGTGACGCGTTTCCTGGGCCCTGACAGTTGATTTCGCACGCCATTTCTCCCAATGGGACAGCCATGATGAAAAACCATCTTGCTGATCGTAAATACGATCGTGGATCTTCCACTCAAACGCGAAGAGCCATTCGAGCTCCATAGAATTCAACTCACTCACGGGGATGTTGCTAACCTCGGCCCACGACTTGTTTTGAAAGGTGTTGTCATCCAAAAACTTACTCCCCAAGAGGAGAGCGATAGTAAGCATACGGTAAACTTGGCCGCTGCCAGAGGCGTAAACTTTTGTCGAAGACAGCATACGCATCCGACTGGCCAAATAGTAAAGACCCAAAAGGATTGTCGAGCTCGGGAGACGAGTCGACGAAAGAATCTGATAGACGTATTTCCGGAACTGGGGAGGGACAGAGGATCCTGGGTAAACGCTTCGCGCGAAGTCAATATCTGCTAGGTTGATCTTGGTGATGTACAAAGCATACATTCCCTGGGCCATCTCAGCCACAAAGTCGGACATCTGGTCCATCTCATAATCTAAATGGGCAGCGACGCCTCCCGTAGCCTTTTCCTCCTTGCGTTGCTGTTCGGGTTGTGCCATCACGTCTTGTCGGCGATACTGGGGTGGAATGGCACTGTCCATTGGGGGCAATTGAACGTTGTTGCGAATTGGTGGTAATACGTTCGCAGTGGGCAGGGGACCGAACATCGGTTGGTTCAACGTTGAGTGGGCGGCGGCCATATCTCGTCCGGTGCGCATCGTGTGTGTAGGCTGTTGGTGGATATTCATTGGGGGTTTACCATAACAATTTGATTGAGAGTATTGCTCAATAAATTCACAGCCGTTCTGGGAATATCGTGGTGGGAAAGCGACCGAATGGCCAAGGACGTAAAAAGGTGGTTCGTTTTCCATCCTTCCGCTGGTTGAAATATGGGGAGGCGTGGGTGGGAGGCCTTGAAGGCCAGAGGCGAAAAAGGATGGCATAATGAGAAAAAAATAAAATAAAAAAGCAGAAAAAAGAAAAAAGAACCAGTCCAGAGACGAGGATGTAGTAGACGGTGTGATGCTGCACCAACCAGAAACTATCGTCAGCAAATCAAACCTGGAGGGAGAGTGAAGCAAGGTTCTAGAACGCAGTACGAACGAAGATCCAGAAGAAATAGATACGAACCGTCTACACGTCCGCCACGCCCTGATCCTGGGGGGGGAAGAGCGTTGCTCAACGAGCCGGGGCTCTTATTTTGGGAGAGGGAGTGTCTCTTAGTTGAATACCATGGAGGGACGAATCAACAGAGGATACCAAGGAGGAGAAATAAAAAAAGAGAAAAGGAAAACAAGAGCTGAAGAGAAACACAAAGAGAGCGAAAAGAGCGGTCGCAACTGGAGTATTCCGGTTTTTTGTGTCTTCTGTGGTTGGGTGGTTTAGCGGCGATGCTGGTGCAGGCAGGTTTCCAGACTTCGTAATAGGTCGGCGAGCGGACCAACAAACGAGATTCTCGGAAGCAAGAAGCAGCAAAAGACGATCTTTTTTTTTATTGTCCAAAACCAGAGACGTCAAGCTGTTCCAGTGCAATTGCAATGCAGGCAGGGAGGTATCGCGGAAGCAGGTTGGGGGGAGGGGAGAGAAGAGGGTTGGTCGGTTTTCTTTCAGTTAAGAGGTTTTTTTTGGGGAAAAAAAAAAAAAAGAAAAATAACCCAAGTTCTCTCGCGTCAAATTGCAAGCCCGTAGTCCACGCTTACAACGATACTTAGTGAAAAGCTCGTTGCGAAAATAAGAGGGAGAATTGAGAGATGAAGAAGCGGGGGCAAAAATGGAGAGAAAATGAAGAGAAAAGAAAATGATTCACACAGTGGAGGTGAGAGGATGGAGATAGAAGAGAGAGGGGATGGGGAGAAGGAGAAGGGGAGAAAGAGAGTGTGAGGGAAAAGACTGGTTGTATGTAATACTGATGGAGACCCAGAGGCTGACTAGTGGTAAGAAGAGGTGTCAGAGTCGTTACTCATCAGTAACTTAACTGTAAGGTTGGTGAGTTTAGTGACGGTCGAGGATCTCCGGGTTGGTCATTTTCCTTCTGACTAACCTTCTCTCTCCCCACTGAGGTCCAGGTCTGTGTGTACGTCGTCTGGTCACGACCGGTCGGGTGGATGTGGGTTCTTTTTTTTTTTTTTTTTTTTTTTTTTTTTGCTTTTTATTTTTCTGTATTTCTTTTTTTTATATTTTTTAAAAACCCGGTCACCGGCAGGGGGGGAAAGCCAAAATAAAAAAAAAAAAAAAAAAAAAAAATAAAAAAAAAAAAAAAAAAAAATAAAAATAAAAAAAAAAAAATAAAAAACATTTAAAAATAAATTTTAAAGATTAACATTGGAAAACAAT
>JAPDES010000158.1:0-38521 GCA_027569235.1 Aspergillus sparsus
TCTTTATTTTTGGTGTGTTTTGTCCGGGTCGTTGCTCTCGGGGGTGGTCTTTTCCATTCTTAAACACCTTCCCCCACCCCCATGTGGTCCTGGTCGTGTTTTCCGTGGTGTGGCCCCCACGGGGGGGGGGGGTGTGGGTTTTTTTTTTTTTTTTTTTTTTTTTTTTTTTTCCTTTGAATTTTTTCCCTTACGCTTATTTACTATTATTTCATCAGCCGGTCACCGGAAGGGAGGGAAGGCAGAATTAAAAAAAAAAAAAAAAAAAGAAAGATAATAAATATAAAAACAATATTAATAATAATAATAATTAATTAATATACTCTAATACATAACTCCTATAATTTTTTTTTTATGATCAGAAATCTCTTGTAGACAGATAGACGCCTTCCTATTAATATTATTATTGTATTATTGTTGCTATTGTCGTTACCTAGGTATTCTCATGATTATTTTATTCCCGATTATTAATTGGTTGTAACACTGAATTACTCTCAAAATCCCAAAACACAAATAGAACTGCCTACCTACGGAGTACCAGGCTATGCAATGCCTGCTCCTCCTATTTCATCCCAGCCTCGGGGGGTTAAAAAACAAAGAATGGAGAAATGGAAATATAAAGAAATTATCTTAAAATCCGCAGAGGGAGGAAAGGGCCCCAATTTTATTTTTTTTTAGAGTTTTATTTTTCCTTGACCAATTGACAACCATCAAGGAAAACAGAGACGTGAAAAGGGAAACTGTTGAAGATTAAAATAAATAAATAATACAACAATATTAAATAAATTAGAATACTCAAGAGACCTGTTGGGACTTGAGAGGCCTAGGACAGTAGTTCCGGATTACCTATCCCTAAAATAAAACCAACCTACCCGCCTAGCCTAACTAGTACGTAGTCATGTTAGTAAACTCGTAACAAGTTAGCAGGTGTCTCTCCAAGCCAGAAGCCAGCCCAGAACAAAGATCAACCATGGTTACAACTGGATGCTTACCACTCTACAGTCCCAATAGTGACTTTTTTTTTTCTTCATCCGATGATCAATTTGTTCTATATTGAATGACGATGATTATTACCTTTTATTTTATTTTTTTTTTCTTTTCTATTCTCTTCTCGCAAATTCCAGAATATATGTGTATGTCTGTAGTAACAACGGAACATTTGAAGAATTAATAGGATACGCAAATGAAGGGGAGAAGAGAGGGAAAGAAAGCCTTGAAAAAAGGCAATTAACAATCCACATTAAGATAATTTGTCTCCATTAGCACGAGAGCCACCATAATTGAGTAGATAAAGCCGTAGTGACAGGAATAATATTGTTTTGAGTCTATTCCTATCCCGTTGACGGCTAATTAGAAGAATAGAAGTACCTACCTAGTCAGCTAGGTAGACTCCTGACTACTCACTACTACCCTACGATGACTGGTACGCCTGGCGGCAATGAGAAATAATAATAATAATGAATACAAACTTTTGTTGGTGAAATAGGTAGTTAGGGGTTCACTGCCGCCTTTGAAGAACGGCCAAGCAGGAGCCACCGGAATGGGTCACACCCTGACCAAGTTGGGGTTAGGCTACTTGAATTATCTGAGCCTTGAGTTCCAGCTAAGTTAGTTTAACTGTGGGTGGTAGTTAATCCGTTGTAGCGCTTCTCCATCCAAGTATTAGTGAGAGTTTGGCTGGTCTGCATTTGCCCCTGGGGACCGCTGCGAGCCGTTTTTGTTCTCCAAGACGGGAAGAATGGAAAGGAAAATTTTTCTTTTAATTTTATTTCTTTACAATAAAAGTAAAATAAAACAAAAAAAAGAAAGAAAGAACGAGAGAGAGAAAGAAATGAAGGAAAAATCAGAAACAAAAATTCTCGAATAATATCTTCTCAACATCCAATTTTAATTTCAAAGAAGAAGATCCATGATGATTGTAAATTTACTAAAAAAAAAAAGAAAGAAAGAAAGGAAGGAAGATAATTGGGGATTGGAATCATAGCATCAGACTCTGTGTCTAAATAATAAAAATAATAATCATAATAATAATAATAGCATCAATCTGAATTTTATGATCTTCCATAGGGGACGCCATCATCAATCCCAATCAACACTCTGACAAACCCACTACAAAGGCATCATCATTCTTTTCATTGGCTCCTGGCCCTAGCAAAATCAATAGCAAATCAAAAGACACGAGGGAAGTGGGACAGGAAGCGTCGCAAAACTCGGGGCAACAAGTGATGTTGGACTTTTCTGCCTACTAACCAAGACCCTTCATTTCCTTCATTATTATGATTGTTATTATTATTATTCAATGAGGAATAATAATGAATCATATTACCTTACCTGACCGGACCGGACCTTACTGGCGGTCTTGCATTTTCAGCGTCCGGTTAAGATCTCTCTCTAGGCGCGGCAAAAAAAAACATGATGTAAAGTTTGTATAGTAAGAGTCATCCACACGTTTGGGGGGCTGTACTGGGGGGGGCAGGGGGCAGGGGAATAATGGTCATGGTAGGTCTAAGGTACAGTAGGTAACTAGTATGTTCCTGCCCCGTCGTGCAGAATCCAATTAGAGATAATAATAAGAGACAATAGGAGGGTTCTTCTTCTTTTTTTGTTTGATTTGATTTGATTTAATTTTTCTATTCAAACTGCCCCCTTTTCTCATCCCCCCTTTCATTTCTAGAAGAACAAGCATTGAAAACACAGGAACTGAATTAATCAATATGGATCTTCAAGAAAAAAAAAAAAAAAAAAAAAGGTCTGCAATAACAATATTAATAATTAATAAACCCACTAAACCACCTGCTAAATGGGACGTGCACCTCCTTCTTTCCTCCCCCCGTGCTAAAGTGTTAAAATAATAAAAAACGTGTTCTGGTGGTACGGAAGTAACTTAGGTTCAATGTATGTGAGGGACTGGTTAAGTTAGGCTAGCTGGTTACGTCAGGCCTGGATTAGTTAATCAACCAGCGAAATTCGGCGCCACAAGGTTGAGCGGGAAAAGAAAGGAAGGCAGAAAAAATAAAGAAATAAAAATACCTTTATGATCATCTTCAAATAATCAAATCAAATAAAAAATTTTAAAAAAATAAAAAAATAAAAATAAAAACACATAAAACGCATGATAATCATTCATCAATCAAGTCACTGAATTGTCAGTTAGGCAGTCCTTCTGCAAAGCCCTGCTTTTGAAAGTGGCGGATTCCTGCATGGGCAAAGAACCAACATCGCCCATGATCTCAAGGTAAGGCGAGGTAGCCATCATGATGATGATGATGGGGAGGTACCGTATTGTCCCAGTGGCAATAAAATCACAGCAGCCTCATTTTGAACTATAATCCCATAGCCTAGGTTGACCAACCACTGTGGTAGCCTAAGAGGATGTCACACATAAGTTACATAGGTGTTGCTTGGAGACAACATGCATTCATCAGGGCTGTCGGTTTTGACCCAAGTTTGACTGACATTCATCAGATATTCAATCAGCCTTCAGCAAAAGAAGAGGCACTTCCGTCATCCATCTGGCTGGTGCATCGACACCTCCAGTAAGGTACGGGGGTTCTTTGTCTCCTCTGTCGTTGATACCTGTGAATGTGCAGGATACATAAGTCGAAGCAGGCTAAGGTACACTCTCCTGTCTGGCGTCTGTACATTCCATTCCATCTCTCTTCCCGACTAGTTCTTTGGTTGGTTGCTCCGCCGACCGTCAGATGAGAGGAATCTACTAGTTGTTGCCCAGCCTCTCTCTCTCTCTCTCGATCTTTCTCTCCTTCTTTTCTCTTTCTTTCCCTTGTGTCTCTCTCTCTGTGTGTGTCTCGCTCACCCTCTCTCATGGTGCGAGTCCTCGTACTCACTGCCGCCTAGGTTATTTATCTCCAACCTTCGATAATAAATACTAAATATAATAATATAATAAGATTAATATTAATATTAATGAAAAGATCCTCAAGGTGTCAGGCGCATGCATCATCGCCATCCATATCATTTCTCGAATAGTGTCACCACCACCTTGCTTGTTAAAAAATGTCTGACACTCTCTCTCAAGAAAGGTTGCTCAGCCCAGGAACCCCCTCTTACCCTTTTTTACCTTTTCTTTTTATTTACTTATTTTTCCTTTTTTTTTCTTACTCTCCCCCTTTTTAATCATTCTACCTTCTTCTGTTCCTGCCCTGCTTGTCCTGTTGGTTGGCATCTGACTCACAGGTGCAGCATGGTGCACCCAATCATACTTCCACGGTCGGCTCAAGAACGAGTGCTGAAAACCTGGAGAGTCCCCTTGAGAAAGTCTAAGAATTTAGTCACTCTTTTCTAGCTCTCCTCATTCCCCTCTCCCCTCGTTGTCTGTACGATGACGAACTTGGCTGTTCAGCCCATTTTCTTCTCCTTATCATCCGATTAAGTATTCCCATTACCTCGTACAACCACCACCTACGTCGCATAGACAGTCAGACGCCGGGGGTTTTCTTTTCTCAGACCAGTCACAACACTAAAATTCCTTGAACCTGCAATCAACAAGATCAGGTAAAGTGGATGTGGGGGGAAGGCTAGACAAAAAGAAAATAAATAACATAGAACTATTAACATCATCCGGAATGAGGGGAAGAGAATCGACTAGCAATAGTAGGAACGACATCATCGGTGCCCGATCCCTTGAAATGATATATATTCTTCCGCAATACTTATCTAGAGCTAACCATAGGATAATAATAGGCAACATTATCAATTAATATATGTTAGTTACATGTCAAAAGATGTTCGGAGACCAAACAAACCATCTTAGGGGAAAATCGGAACCATAGCCGCCGTCTTTCCACTACTCAACACTAACACTTACTCTCTTTCTCCAAGCAACCGTTTTGACTCTTGAGTAATTATTAATTTAAAAGCAAAAAACAAAAACAAAACAAAACATTCCCTCTCTCTCTCTCTCCGGATCATCGGAATCCTTTTTTGCTCCTCTCCCAGTTAGAACCCTTCTTAAACACGGAATATTCCACCACCACCACTCTATATCTACCTACATAATCATACCTAGGTGGAATAATAATAGTAGTACGCTTCCTTGACTACCTTACCCCTCTAAACTCTTACCATCCATCTCCCCCCTCCCCCACCTTCTTTCTTTTTTTTTTTTTTTTTTTTATTTTTCCCTTTTTCAGTTCGCATGATCACATCATCCTCCTTTGGTGGCGAATGTCTCCATCCCCAACTATCCTAGACAAAACCAACCCACAGGAAACCCAATTCCTCTGACAAACACTGACATAATTAGTTAGCTGCCTATGTACGAGGCATCTATCTGTCTACATGTACCTAGAGTAGTAGGCAGGCAGGTAGGTCTGTAGATAGGTAAATTCCATTATCTGTCTCTTTACCTATTGATATATTTATGGATGTTTTGTTGGTATATTTTACCACCCGCCTATCCGATCCCATTCCTCCCGCTTCCCTTGGGGAGGTACCTACCTAGGTATGTATGGGTGTATGTATTAATTGTATGTCCATACATGTCTACATGCACAGGTGTATATAAATATATATGTATCGATGGATAGGTAATTAGTAGTAGTTATCTACCCAGGGTTACCCGGGAAGGCAACAATAGTAACCGCAATAATTAATATATGCAAATATATGCAAATATATATATATATATCTACCTAGGTATGTAGGCACCAAGAAAGAAAGACATCAAAAGAAGAAGAAGAAGAATACCTACCTATAGCCTGTGAATACCTGGATAGACAGACAGGTTGAGGTAGGAAGGTATGGATGTATGTAAGTAAACGGGCAGAACCCCTCCCCTCCCTTCCCCCTCCTTCCTTCCTTTCCCCGCGGGGCAGGATTGGATTGGGGGTAAACTACCTACATAGAGTAGAAGGCAAACAAACAAAAAAAAAAAAAGCAACAACGATAATAGGTAAGAGATGGAGATGTTACATACCTAGGTAAGTAAGTAAGTAGGTATGTACATACATACATACATACATACATACATACATACATACATGCAGACACACACATGCCTACCTACCTACCTACATGCCCTACATCGGGGTTCATCGGTTCTCCAAATAGGCAAAGGTACTTAAAGAATAAGAAGAGAAGGTAATCAATCCACGAGCAATCTCCCCCACCACCATCGGCTGGAATTTCTCACCTTTACCTTCCCTCTTCCCCCCCCCCCCCCCTCCCCCTTCTTAAGAGAAAGAAAAGTAACAGGATATATATACCTAAGGATATAGAGGTACCACATACCTACCCCCTTTCACCTCCCAGGGAGGGGGACGGGGACGTAGTTTCCGAGCTTGGGTAGACTTTGACTGTATTAGATAGATATTATACCATCTACATCTATCTACAGTTATACGGAGAAAGGGTTAATGATTAATAATAGGTAGGTACTTTTCTGAGAAATATAGGAATCGTGCGGAGAAGAATAGAAATATGTCCTCGCGTTTCGATTGGGTAGATACCTAGGTATTGATCTACCCAGCCTAGGTACGCTGGTAGAAAATTTTAAGGGAGAGGGAAAAAAAGAACTTTGTTCTAGTTCGAACTAGACTATAGCGGTTGATGTCTATAAAGAAAGGGCAATTCTGAATTAGAGTATTTGGAGAGAGAGAAAGAGAGAGTAACCCAGGTTTGTATTTTGTCTATGGAACTTTAAAAAACGCCTAGTGTAGCTTTTTTCCTTTAAATCTCAACTGCTACTCCATATTCGTGAGGTGAGAAAATACAATCAGGGAAAAAGAAGGAGAGGTGCAATGCCCTACTCACAATGGATACAGAAAAGAATGGCATGAAGCCAAGAAAAGGAAAAAAAAAAAAGAAAAGAAAAGAAACATAGTGGATATCATGAAGAATGAAAATAGGAGGAAAGTAATATCAGGGAAAGCACAGAGAGGGGGAAAAATTATCATACTCATAAGAAGGTTAAAAAGTGATTTGCCAAATTCACTTACTGATGATCCTGATCACTTTCTTTCTTGCCTTTTAACACCGGCCAAAGGCATCCCAATTGTAGAATCTTCATAACCATCGATAAACAAGATGAAAAACTAGAAAATCAAAAAAAATAAAAATAAAATAAAAGTAAAATGTCATCACAATCGTCAGCCCCAGTAAACTAGGATTTCCACGCTCAAAATCCCAGACTGGGACACAAAGCAGCCCGTTTTATTCTTCCTTCAAGCTACCGATCAATGTACGAAGCGCATCTAAAATAACTGCCTCATCTTTAGGCTCACCACCAGGGAAGGAACTCTCGGTTGTGTCGCCTAGAGCCCGGGCTCGTGCACTCTTGAGAACCTCTCGGATATAGTTCTTGTCTTCGTAGTCCTCCATTAGAACCGCTTCAAAGTCATCAATAGCTTTGCCCGCTCTTTCGTTGAACGATGACTCGGATGAGTTGTCCATGGGCATCTGATTCATGTCACAACCACCCATATTGATATGTGGTAGAGGGGGCGGGGGCTGATGCATCGGAGGACCCGAAGTAGGTGGATAACCTTGAGGCTGTTGATTGATGGATGACATTGGCTGCATATTAGGAGGAGCATACGGTGTTTGATGCTGAGGTGGTGGCGGTGGCGGTGGAGGTGGTGGAGGTGGCGGTTGCATGTGTTGTGATTGCTGAGACTGCTGGTATTGAACTAATTGTGGTGGAGGATCAGAGGCATAAGGGGAAGTATACGTCGAGGGCGCGGCTTGAGCAAACGCGGGAGGGAGATTGTTTCTGAGTGGGCTTGGTATCGGGAAAGGAGAGGAAGCAGGTGGTTGAGAGGGAGGGGGATAAGGACTTGTGTGTTGAGGGATTGATGGAGGAGGAGGAGGCGGGGGAGGCGCGGGAGCTGGTGTATGTGTTGCCGGGGGATAGGGGTTTGATGGCATGGGAGAAAACTGAAAATGCGGGTTTGCCATACCCGGTTGCCCATTTGCTTGATTGGCGTAAGTATTTATTGGAGGTGGTATATACTGCGGAGTGAGGGATGATGGCGCGGGCGGAGGTGGTTGTGACGGGGGAGGTGGTGACGGACGTCTCTTCTTTTCTTTCTCAACAGATGCGCCTGGTCGTAGTTGCCACGACCATCCCTTCCCGTCTCGCTCAGCGTGCATGAAGAGGTGATTATTGCCGTTCAGATTGTGACGTACACTAGACGTCCAACCCTCAGTCTCACATTTGAAGCGGAAATAAGGATACTTGAGTTTTAAAGCACGGTATATTTGCTTAAGCGTCATTGGCGTGGAGGCT
The DNA here is from genome assembly GCA_027569235.1 of Aspergillus sparsus. Taxonomy (NCBI): domain Eukaryota; kingdom Fungi; phylum Ascomycota; class Eurotiomycetes; order Eurotiales; family Aspergillaceae; genus Aspergillus; species Aspergillus sparsus. The sequence continues at coordinate 8,243 of JAPDES010000158.1, forward strand.
TCCGTTAAAGCATCAAAGATGAGAACGGCGTAGTTGTACGGTGGCTTAGCCAAATCTTCAGGCGTATACGCAGATTCGGGGGGATAATTGGGAGACGGTGAGCGTGATGGTTTGCGTTTCTTAACTGGAGGCGGCTTAACATATTCCTCTGGTCGGTGTTCTGGGAGGAATTGGCCACCCTCAGTTGAAGGTAGAGGAATATCCATCGGGGTCCCATCGGGCTTCTTCCGCTTGGTATACTTTCTTTTCTCTGGCTTAGACCCAGGAGATTCACCCTCGACCGATTCTTTGGGTGTTGTGGCTCCTGCAGGAGGTGCAATTGTCTTGCCTGCCTTGGGCTTGGCTGGGGGAGGGGGAGTAACACCACCATTAGCCTCTCGTCTTGCGGCCAACTTTTGTTCCCGGGCCAACTCAGCTCGCTCTCGTTTCGACATAATACCATCCTTAGGGGGTCGTCCGGGGCCACGGCGACGAGTAGGTTGTTGCCCGTCCCCAGATCCTTCAATGGACTGTGCTGCTCGAGCGGGATCTGTATCCTTCGTCTTCAAAATAATCTTTGTTGATTTTGAGCCGTCCTTCTTCTCCTCTTCTCCTTCGTTCTCAGCTGTAGCTGGTCCCTGAGCATTTTCCTCTTCCTCTGCTACGTACTCCTCCTCAACACGATCGGCCCCGGTTTCTCCAATAGGTACATCTGGCAGCAAAAATCGAATGCGGACTCCTCCAATTTGAATATAGTCACCGCTATGTAAAGGTCGGATTTGGCCGGGGGAGAGCCAATCAGCACCGATAAATGCACCGTTTCTTCCCATAACCTCCATTTCAAACAAGTTTCGGTCAAAGTTATATGCAATCTTGACGTGTTTTCGTGAGATTCCTCTATGCCCGGCAGCGGTGCCGTCGGATGTGGCTGGAGGGTGGATCGGGATTGTAGGGCATGAATCTGGAGACGGTAACAAAGCCAAAGCATCCACGGGTTTTGCATCTCCACCACCTTCCTGTAACGATTGCATGGCAAGAGCATTGTAGTCTGTTGTTGCTTGAAGTTGAGCGGGTGTTGCATGTAGCGGAGCGCCCTCACCATGGGAGGAAATAGATGACCGCCGACTAATGCGCGAAGGCAGATGCGGTGGAACATCAGGATCGAAGCCCATAATTCCTCCACGATCACTAACAACGCTTCCTATGATCCCGCTACCCTCATGTTTCACGCGGATGGGTGTATGCGACGTGTTGCCACCACTCGAACTCTTCGCTCGTGAATGTCTTACTGCGTGTCGGGCTTGTATTTCGCGCTGATGGGCAGCTCGAGCTGCCCGTACATCTCGTCCTAGTATGAAAGAATATGTATTGCAGTAAAAATGACCATCATCAAACTCCAACTTCGCAAAGGCCTGGATCCGGGGCTCTGAGCCAGCAATTGAGCCGTTGCCATCGTGAAGAGGTCCTTCCGTGTATCCTAGGGCTGATAGGTCTGCACTCTGGGATAAATATGCAGCCGTAATCATTTCATTTTGTTGTAATGCCTCGAAGGGAGTCTTGGGGGCGGTTGTCATATCCAAGGGTGGGAACATATCAGAATGGTCTAGACCCGACTTTGAGAATGTCAATGGGTCTGTTAAGCCTTCAATGGAATCGGTGGTTTTGATCAGTGCACCGTCGGTTTCTTCAGCACCCGTAAACGGAAGTTTAGATTGTGTGAGAGGGCCGTCGCTAGGCTGTAAAGGATCTGCAATTTGGTCATGGCTGGTATTGGTCGAATCCAATGGCGCGGGTAGCGCAACGTCCTCCACAGGTTCTGATTCCCAATGTCCATTCGTCCCATCCTCAGGCAGTGGCTTATGATCACTTGATTGCTCTTCTATCGCTCTGGAGATATTGACTGGCTGCTCAAGGCTGGTGGGAGCTGGTACTGGTGTTGGTTGGTTACCGAGTAACTGGGCTAATAAGGCGCTTGCGGCGGATGCACGGCGGAGATCGGCCTGGGAGTCCTGGGAGTCCTGGGATGCGGGTAGAGTGTGTGAGGCCTGATCCTCAGGCTCAGACTTCATCGCCATCATGCCGGATAACGAAGAGAGGCCATTGGGGGAGGAGGGGTGCCCTTCGGCAGAATCTTGTAGAGCGCGGATTGCGGAGTCGCTGGGCGGGGAAGGGGGCGGATGATGGTCGTCGTCTGGGGGTTGGGAGCGGGAATAGTCGTATATGGACGACATATCCGGCCCAGCGTCTGAAGGATGATGGCCCACCGCTGGCGCTGTCATGGTCTGCGACGACGACATGACCGGAGGAGGGCGGCTGGTTTGCTGAGGACTCTCAGAAGAAAGAGAACGAGTGGACGACGACTTGGGAGGAGAATGAGAGGGCGGTGAAGGGGAAAATGAAAGTAAAACAACTGTCTTGGGATGCCGGGGAAATGAAATTCCGACGATTTCTGCACGGGGATTTTTTCTGCCGTATTACATATTCTGTATTACTGGTATTATACTCCCAGATGCTGTTTTATTTACATTGTTGTCGTCAAGCAGAAATAAGAAATAAAGTGTTAGGTGTGTCAACCAACGAATTTGTCAACCAACGTTCTTTGCAGAACCTGTCTTCACGCCATCATACTCCATCCTAGTATTATCCAACACACTCAAGAATTGACTTCTATTTACCTACTTTTCATAATAATGCCCAAACCAAAACCCAAAGCCAAAACTAACTCCCCTTCCACCACTAATCACCACTCCCCCGCCCAGAAACCCAACTGGCCCCCTCTCCGTCCCCTCATCCCCTCCTCCGACCTCACTTTAGACCCCCTCCTCCCAGACCAGGTCTATCTCATCCGCAATTTCCTCCCCGCCTCTCTCTGCAAAAACTACGTCTCCTTTCTCTCTTCACTCCCCCTAACCACCACCCCCGGGAAACCCAAAAGAGGCGAGGCCGTTCGCGTCAACGATCGATTCCAGATCCAGGACGAGCTTTTCGCCCATACTCTTTGGACGGAGACCAGCTTACAAGAGCTCGTAACTGTTCGGCCACTCGAGCAAGAATACAATGAGGACAGTGATCTACATGGAGAGTCATCCCGGTCACTCAAGGAGATCTGGGGCGGGGAACCGCTGGGGCTGAATGCCAATATTCGTATATATCGATATTCGCCTGGACAGTTCTTTGCGCAACATTGTAAGTACATGTAACTCCCAACTAGCTATCCTTTATCTCTCTATCGGTGTGCCCTAGACTGCATATTGGCATAATTCCATAGACGTTGGATGCAACCTATTGCGGAGCAGGGCCAGGGGGGAGTTAAAAAAAAAAGACAACAACGGCAGCAAAAAAAAAAAGTAATATGTATCTAACCTGCGTAGACGACGACTCTAATACCTTATCCTTCTTGGCCCCATCCACCCCGCCTAAACCGGGACGCACTACCTGGACCCTCCTTATCTATTTGACAAGTTGTACCGGGGGAGAAACGGTCTTTTATCCCGAAACCACTCGCACCAATCGTAACCCAGAGCCCATCTCAGTAGTGCCTGAAATCGGTATGGCGCTGCTGCATCGGCATGGTGACCAATGTTTGCTTCACGAGGGCAAAGAAGTCGCGAAGGGAGAGAAGTGGGTATTAAGAAGTGACTTGGTGGTAGCGCGGTGATTCGCAATCACCTGAGAAACAGGAAATGAACAAATAAAACTTATAAGAATAAACTACCCCATGTTACATGGATAACAGCCAAAAGCCTATAACACACAAGAAAGGAAAGGGACTTCTCTAGTAACAACGCATACTAGAAAAGGTACAAGGTGGTGGCTGAAGAGGGGCCACCTAAACTTGAAATACCCGAAGAATAAATCTCGATTTCAGGTATTCATTTCAAGGTGACTGAAGAAGGAGGAGGAGTAAAAAAGGCAATATGAAAATGCGAAAATCCATGCGTGAACAATCCAATAACAACCCACAATTCCGATGATAAGGACAACACAGACCCAAATATTCGCCGTAGAAATCGGGGAGTTTTCTACCCATCTTTTGTATCTGAAGACAATAAGATGTTCCCTTTAATGATTCCTCCTATTGTAGGAAGACAAGTAAATAAGAAAATACAAACTTTCTCGCCAATATTCACTCCATTTTCTCTCAAAAACAAAAGCTCTTTAGCATATCGGCACTCGAATCATGTTGAGTTTGGCCCTGGCTGATAGTCCGTACGTCTCATGATATCCTCCACGGGTCCCAGTAGCCGCTTGAAACCATCCCGACCCAGCTTCGCCAGCTTGACATCGGTTCTAGTGACAATGCTAGCGGCTCGAGGTTTGTCGTCAAGCAAAGCAAGCTCACCAAAGTAATCACCTCGTTTGTAGGATTTTACAGGTCCGTCCACACCATTCTTAAAAGCATCGGCTTCCCCGGATTCGAGAAGATAGAATGCATCTCCTGGATCGCCCTCTGAGATGATCGTGGAACCAGCTGGATATTTGATTGCATCCAGCGCGTCTGCAATCTTTGCGCGCTCGTAAGGTTTCAGACTGGAGAGAAGAGGAACCTCTTCTAAGAAGGCCTCATACATGCGGCGTCGCTGGAACGCTGAATCCATGAGAATTCGTCTAAAGGTAACACGATCTAGAGCCCAAAGAGTGCTTTTTGGATCGGCCGAGACAATCGTAGCGGCTCGTGGTGCGTTGTACATGAGCGCAAGCTCCCCAAATGAGCCACCTGGCCCAATTGTGCTAATCTTGTTGCCTACTCCATCCGGGCCTGGCTGAACGGAGCCCGATGGGTGGATGTACACATCAAAATGGCCGTCTTCGACAATGTAGAAATAGTCACCGGCATCCCCCTGAGAGATCACTTTGATGTCCTTGGCGGGAATAGGCTTTTCGACCAGAGCATCGAGCACTGTCTTGAATTGATCATCATCTAAGTGGGAGAAGAGAAAGTTACCGCTCACAGCAGTCTTAAGTCGCGATAGTTGTTCTTCGGTTTTCGGGTGATGTGGTGGACTCCAGCCATCCGAGCCTCCAGACGTAGGATTCAGAGACTCTGCAGAAACGGAAGTCCGACGGCCCAGGGCATAATTATTGGGGAAGCCTTGGTTTGGGCCACCGGCTGGGCGGAATCCCTCTGGGGGTCCAGAAGACTCGTCATTGCCTCCCTGGCCCTCCTCGTATCCACCACCAAAAGGACTTCTTCCAAAACGTATTTCCTCACCCGATCCACTAAACCCACTGTTTCCGAAGAAGCTATTCCCAACAGATGAAGTAGCGGCGGCAGACTTGGTAGTTCGGAAAGTTGGGTCGGTTGGTGACGTCACATCATACTCGTCTTCTTCAGAGATCTGGTGGAATGGGGAAGATTTGTCGTCCTTTGTTGAGACTTTGAGGAAAGGGTTGGTACCCGGGAAAGAACTGCTAGCCATTCTGCTAGGTGGAGGGCCGGAGAGAGCACTCCGGCCACAGAGAAGCGGGGAAGCTGAGAAGTCGGAATACCGCTGGAGCGGCGGGGATAGGTGGATGAAGGAGAGCTGACGGGAGTTAGAGTTGAAATCGGTAGACGAAGAATCAGAACGGAGGTTGACAGCAGGTGGGATAGAAGGTAATAATAAACGGGTAGACATGGAGGGGGGGGGGAAACGAGAGTAGAGAGGTATGCTTTAGTGGAAGATCAGCGTGGAGAGAGAGAAAGAGAGTAGCCAGAGTGGGAGGTGAGGGGAGGGGCGGGTAGGGAAACCGACAGAGTTAGACCAGCTCTTTAGCGTTGCGTCCAGGTAAATGGTTTCTGGGCAGAATTCAAAAAATAAATCATGGAGGGGATTCTTAGACCACTTTGCTCCAGTGCTGGGTGGGTATCAGACAAGACTAAAGGCTAATTGGAGAAGCTAATAACGCAGCAGACCAGAGATTGAAGCTTCTGGATGGAGCTTCCAACCAAAGTTATGCGCGCCCGGCCGATGGTTCCAAATATTCAATGATACAAAAAAGAAAAGAAAACCCCTCATCAGGTTAAAAAAAAAAAGGAAGAATAAATAAAAACGTTGCATCAAGGATAATCTCGGGCTTTGTTTTTGCTTTTTGCTTTTTCTCTTTTTTTCAATTCAATCTTTGAACTTACCTAGTGAACTAATTTTCTTTTGTTTTCTTTCTTTTCCCTTTGTCTTTAAAAAATGTCTTTGGTGAAACCCAGTTTTCTGCAGTAGTAGTGGGTAGTCGGAACCAACGAACTTAAGCTTTTGGGAGGGACAAGAAAACAAGACTGGCTGCTCCTAACTTGCTCTTCAGCAACCTTCCTTGAGTCCTTATATATATCTGCTAGCTGCTCGATGAGGGTCGCGTGGAAAGTTTCCCAGGAGGAACTGGTCAAGGGCGGAATTAACAAATGGGGAAGAAAATTGAGTCCCCTGTCAAAGAGGAGTGAGACACCTAAGGGAATCTGGGAGACAATGGATAAAACGGGTTTAAAAAGGGGGAGGAGAAGTGACAGGTATGTCAATGACCACTTGATCCAGAGGGGCTATTTTCAAAAAATAAAAATAAAAAATAATAAAAATAAAAATAATAATACGTAGTTATTTGAAAGGGAAAGAGATAAAGGAGGAGGGGCTAGAGACGAGAAAGGCGGGGGATTACCGGAAAGCTCTAGGATGAGAAACGCTACTGACTCAATAATCCTCTAATATGTAGCCTCTGCAGAGAGAAAAGGATTCAATAACATCTTATTGATAATTTGTGGATACAGTTGATTAGCTACATTCCTCCTGGAGAAAGATAAGCATGGTTCAGTTATTCTTCTAGCAGCCAGTGTTGACTGTCCTCCCCAGGTCACTTGGCCCGTTGGGAGGTGTGCGGATCTACGTCACTGGTTTCCCCCCGCCAAGCTGGACACTAGTCCCTCAATAGCTGGGAGATGGTGTCAATAGTTTCACAGCCAGAGTGGAGGGTATTATTTGGGGTCTCAAATAGTGAAAAAGGAGATGATGTGGCAACTAATAATCTATTATTATAGGTATAGCTCAAATGGGAAACTAGAGCAGCTCTGGATGGAGGTAATAATGATGTGTGGAAGCTTCCACCCGTTATCTAAGGCTCTTCCAGATGTTTTCTAGAACATTGAGATTACCTTCTTGTCACCTCTTTCGGGGATTGCGCCACCCAGTGGCATCCATTGCCATCAGGGTAATAATAATCATCAATATATCTCAATAATATGCCAAAATATATTGATTGATTATTTCGTTCTATATCTCTGTGGATGCTTATATAAATATAAATACATACCCAGTTATATATACATACATATATATATGAGATATTTTTAATGGACATATTTAAATACTTATTACGCACTTGTACCAACCCCCTCCTTGTGGCAACTCCAAGTTACCTAACTATTGAGGTCATCACTCGTGACGCTTGTCTCTCTAGCCACTGAACCATGATCTGGAAGCTGCTCTTCTTCATCATTTCTACCCACTCAGGGTCTCGTATACCAAACTTTAAAAAACAACTAAAACCACCATACTACGAATCACAAGGACAAAGTAGCATTGACTGTCTCCAACTGAATCTTGGGATCCCTGGGTGAATGCTTGAGCTCGACCCTGTAATGGACACAAACTAGGTTTATTATTAATCCATATTATTACCTACTTAGTTACTATTATTACGGAGGTATATTTCTCTCTGTTTTTTCCAACCACCCGAGTGATCGCCGTTTTCAAACTTGGGACTCCGTGAGCGGGAGGGAGGAAGTGGTCTGTGCGGCCAAGCCAGATCCATCATTTTCCTTGCTTGACGAACTACCTCTGCGGCCATCTTGAGAGGCAATTCTTATTACATACTATATATCTCTGCTCTGCCTCATATTCACAAATCTCCCTTTATTTTCATTTCCTAATGATGTTAGGCTGCTTCTTCTAAGGTGGTGATTACTGGGCAGTCTCAAGTCTTCTCTACAACGCACAAGGTTGCCTGAGGTACTTATTATTTTAGCTTAGTCTTCGTTAACCGGATTAACTAATCTGAGCCATGAAATCATGACATTTTCCCAATTTTTTACATCACACAACAATCAATTATCATAGGAGATCTTCCAGCCTTATCAATATTTGACACCCAATAAGCTCAGCCTCTGTTGATAATTGGCCCCTGACCCTTTTTGCTAATCTCCCTATTGTGTACAGAGAAGGTGTCCGCCCCGACTGACAGCGTTGACCTCCTACTAGACTGAAAGGAGTGAGGAATGAACCAAAAGCGGATATCCCATTGAGAACCGCTTCCTTTGCTACTACAGAGCCGAACATAGCATGAAGACGCTAATGGTCAATGTGCCAGCTGTCAGCTTGAGTTGTTTAGTTGTAAGAAGGAGTAGTGTCCAGAACCGGACGGTTCCTGGTCCTTGTGACTCAACGTCCCAACGGCCTTTTTTTTTTTTCCTTTGGCGTGGTGTGTTTCTCCCAAAAGTCAAAGCAAGGAAGGAGGATCCCACCGCTACTCTGATTTACAGCAGTAATTCACCACATGGGAACGTAGGAATTGAACCTTTTCCTCGCACCACCAACCCTATCTCATACTTATCTGTATTGCTTTACTTGATTGAAAATTTTGAGTGGCTGTCAAAATCTTCCGACCGAGTATTTGTGCGTGAGCTGAGACGTGCAGCCGCCACCCCGCTTTGCCTAGAAGATTCCCATCAACTTCTGCAATAATAATAGTGCTGATTCCCAGCCTCCTCCACTCCTGTTCTCGCTATTATTTTCACACGGAGGTTTCCTCTTATTCTTCCGGTGATACATTTTTGTAGCTCAGATTACTTTAGCCTTTTTTCCTTTTCTTTTTTTTGTTTTTTTTTCCCTTAACTCCTATCACTTGATCTACTCACCCCCCTCTCCCGTCTGCCAAAGCCAAGACAATAACGAAGCACCCTAAACGCCTAAAAAAGAGGACAAAATGGGAAGTTACATATTTCGATGGTAAGTTAATTAAGAAATGCGACTAGTGCCTAGCTGGAAAGAAGGAGAAAAAAAGAAAAGAAATAGAAAAGAAATTTATATATTTTCTTTCACAATCCTTCTAGCCTTAGCTGATGACGAATTTGCTTCTACTGTGCCGCAATGTGACTGAACCACTAACTGAGACGGCTTCTTGCATAATCATCTAGGCCGTACAATGCGAATGAAGTCTTTGTTACGGGGACTTTTGATGACTGGGGGAAAACAGTCAAACTGGATCGAAAAGGCGATACCTTTGAGAAAGAGGTCCATTTTCCTGTGACAGACGAGAAGGTGCATTACAAGGTATGTCAATCAATCTGTACTTGGGCACCCTTGAAGTCTGCAATTAGTCGGGCTTAAGCTTTGGCCCCAAATTTTCTTTCAGTGAAACTTTTAAGCACAACCAGTGGCCTTGGAGTCCTTTTAGCCTTCTACGAATGGTGTTGCCTATGGCTTTCATAATGACGCTGGGGTATCGTCTGACGCTAACTGACGTCATGGGATGCCGCCGGTGCCATTAGTCCCAGGCCGCCCGGCTCAGCCTTCCAATCCTTTCAACCTCACTTCTAAACTATAAGATGACGGGTTCCGCTAACGTCTTTAACTTTTTTAATTTTCCCCGTACCAAATAGTTTGTTGTCGACAACGAATGGACAACTGATAGCCGTGTACCTGAAGAGAAAGACGGCGCCGATAATATCAACAACGTTCTCTATCCACATCAGATCAAAAAAGACACAATTGCAGCATTAGGAAACGGTCCTGTAGGCATGGCGACGATCTCTAGTGTGACCCCAGACTCCACAACCGCTGCACTGGCGGCAGCCGTCCCCAAAGAATCTAGCAAGAATGAAGCGAACGGTGTTCATCCCGTGACCATCTCATCAGTGGCCCCTGGCTCAACCACCGCGGAGCTCGGGAAAGATGTTCCTTTAGAGCAGAGGACCAGCGTCCCTGGTGAATATTCAGTAAAGCCCATTCCAGCATCCAATGGTATTGGAAATCCAATTCATTTGAAACCGGGCGAGCCAGTTCCTGACCCTAGCACCTTCAATTCGAATACTATCCAATCAACGGTCCGTGAAGATGGTCCAGGCGAAACGAGTGTGCCTGGAGAGTACTCTGTGAAACCCATTCCAGCATCTGAGGGTATTGGAAATCCTATCCATTTGAAACCAGGAGAACCAGTGCCGGACCCTAGCACCTTCAACTCAAACACCATCCAATCCACTGTCCGCGAAGATGGTCCAGGCAAAACAAGTGTGCCTGGAGAGTTCTCAGTGAATCCCATTCCAGCATCTGATGGTATTGGCAATCCAATTCACCTCAAGCCCGGAGAGCCGGTGCCGGACCCCGGTACCTTTAACCCAAACACAATCCAGTCGACTATCCGGACGGACAAAGGGGGGTATGAACAAAATGCTAGCACTCCATTGACAAGTGCGCAAGATAGCGCTTTCAATGTGCCTCCAGTGTCCCGAAACATGATTCCTGAGTCGAGTCTCCCAATGGGAGAGAGCGCGGCTACAGTCACCGATCCTGGAGTAACCATTCAGTCAGCCGCCCCAACGTCCACTACCGCGGCCTTGGCGGCTAGTGTTCCTCTTGAATCCCAGAAAGAAACGACTAGCGAAACTACCGCGCCTGATGTCCCAGAGGTCGTAAGGCGGTCAATCTCGGAGGCGCATGCGGACCCTGAAGCGGCTGCGAGTGAACATGTTGTCGAGGAGAAAAAGGAGGTGGAGGAGGAGCTGCATAAGAGAGTCCCTGTGGATAACTCTGTTGGTGCACCCGCACCGGCCACTACTGCTGCGACATCTGAGACTGCACCCAAAGCTACCGTCGGCCAGCCAGATTCGGCCCAACTATCCCCACGGACTGTGAGCCCGTCCGGAGCGGGCGGCAAAACTACGGATACTACGCAGGCGGCCACCGCTGGAACAGCTTCTCAAGTTCCTCAGACCTCATCGAAGACTGGAAAGGAAACGAAAAAGAAGAAGCGCTTAAGTTTTTTCAGCAGACTCAAAGAGAAGTTTCGGTGAATAGTCCTGCCCTAATCCACTTGCTCTATGCTCTATATATTGATTGGCTAGGTAATGGTGGCGGAATGCTTCGGGGGATGTATAATGGATGATGATTCGCTGTCTGGATACCTTTTTACACTTTGCTAAGTGATGTTTTTTTTTTAAGTGAACGCAATGCTTGCTGGTTTATGGTTACGTTACGTTCGTTGATATTGTAATTGATTGAATATGACAATATTATTAATTCAAGGTCTTTTCTGTCTTTCTTTCTTTCTTTCTTTTTTTTTTTTGTTTGTTGTTTGTTTGTTGTGGTGGCAGGATTGAAATTGACCTGGGGGTGTAACCTTTTATATGTGGCATTCACATGTATATCCTGATGATATATATAGGTAAATATAATAAAATTATTGCCGAGCACTTTGCTCTTCCCTGCTTTCCTCATATAGGTATCATCTGGTTTACCTTCCCATTGAGCTTGACTGGATAAGCTAGAACACTTTAAGCCTAATTAGCTTTGGCAGGGTCATAGATTTAGTATGTCGCTGGAGGTAGGAGGTAGGTAGGAAAGTAGGCAGGTAGGCAGAGAAAAGGAAGAGACTCACTCTTTCCCAGTCTTGGTCATACAGCAACCACAGAAAAGCGATGCGGGATAACAAAAGACCTGAATGTGGTGGGTGATTAATAAGCATATGTAGGTACAGTGTACATACAACTCACTGACACCGAACTGGGGGAGGGAATAGATATCGGATATATCCTGAGTGAGTGTGTATAGAATAGTTATAGTACATACCGCTGCAACCACCGTTGTAACAAAGCCTGTATATACAAAAAAATATATAGGTAGGTAGCACACCATTGTTAGTAATAAAATAATATCTATCTCCTGATATCGAGGAAAAGGAGAGAAAGAGAGGAGGGTTACGCACCTAATGTTGGACCAAAGACTTTACAGTGACAGGGATTCTCATCTGTTCCGCATTGGAAGCAGATGGGGAGGGGGAAGAAGGGAACGTCGCACATGTTTATTATGAAAAAAAAAAAAAAGAAAATATAATAGAATTAGATATATTTTATACTTTAGGATTTATATTTATTTTATGGTTGTGATTGGATAGGGATTAACTCTATAGATTTATATCCCTTATATATCAATGAAAGTCAAGGAATTGAATAGAATGAATAAGTTAACTCAGTAGGATTATAATTTAGATAGGCAGGTGGTTTGAAGGGGGGGGAGAATGATTCATTGATGACGACATTTTGTGTTATATCAACAGATTTTTTTAAGGTTAAAGTTTTAAGGTTTCTTAATTGATTTTTGTTTCTGGTAATTTGTTTTTATTTTGATTCTCTGTGTGTTTTCTTTTTGCTTTATTTTATTATTTTATTTTATTATTAACTGGCATACGTATATACATACATACGTTCATCCTGTAGTTAAGCGCTGCGGGAGGCGTGTCAGAACCAACATGTCAGCAAACTCAATGCAGGATTAAGGATTTATCTGTATTATAATTATTTTCATCATATTATTATTATTATCGAGAAAGAATTAAGCGATTTTGCGCGTCCCTACCATCAGCAAAGCCACAATCAGTCATCATTCTGATCATAATAATAGGTATAAGAGTAGTGCGAGCAGAGCAAAGATCCAGGCACCAGGATTCTTTCTCTGTTTGTGCCCCATCTGAAGGAGCAGGAAGTGAACAAGCCACACACACAAGTTTAAAAAAAGATCTACTCTTTAATTTCCTGTTTTTCCCTTCCCTGCTGCAGGTAACAAATATAAATACACAAACAGTGTCCGCCACATCTTCCTCGTTTGGTTTCTTCTTCAATCAGGCTGCCAGGCACATTATCATCCTTATTGGATTAAAGCATTAAACCTATCATTCCGCAGGTGTGTTGATATTATTTGTTTTCCCTCTCCGTATCACCTATTATCAAGTTACCTAGATCGATCGATCGATCCCTTCCCCTCTTCTCCATCTTCAGCCCTACAGCATCCCCAAGCGCCCAGTTGTCAAGTGACACGAAAGGGACGCATCCTCCTCTTCTCCCTAGTCCCTGCCGCTTAATCCTTCGTCTTACCTCTTCTTTTCTTTTCTTTTTTTTTTGTTTCGATCTCACCCCCTCCTTTGCATCTTTCCCACCCCATCAAATTCATCCTCTTTACCTATCTTGCGCTCCTCGGACTACAATCGTCCCTTATTAGTTCCACATAATCGGAAGAAAAGAAAAACTTTATCTGACCTACATAATACCTAGTCCAAACCCACCCTCTAATTAAGAAGGAAGAAGAAAAAAAAAATGGAAAACCGTCTGCTCCCATTAATTATACTCGTTGTCGTCATAATCTTTCTCATCGGTATCGGATATGTCGCCTACTCCATCGTTCAGGATGTGGGCAACCAGACACGTACCAAGATGGAGAAGAAAAACGTCATGTTTACGAAAGAGGGGATGACAGTCGGCGTTAAGGAGCTGCAAGACGAGGAGTACAAGGATCGGAGTCAGAGGTATGTTTTTTTTTTTTGAATTTACCTTATTATTATCAGTATCAGCACCTGCTTTTTCTACTCACCCCAAGCGCCACTTCCCCGCCCCCATAACCTTGCTTTGTTTTCTTTTTTTCCTTTCATTTGATCTGCAAGGCGAATTAACTAATCTCGGCTCATTTTCAATTCTATCTAGTGTTCTGGTTAACATGTGGAATCATACGTCATTCCCGGCATATAAAAGTCGCCTTTGGAATATGACGACGCCTTCCGATGGAAGTGGAGAGCAGAAGGTAGAGCATAGGAAGAGGTGAGTTTCTCTCTTTTATTTATTTATTTATTTTTGTTTATTTTTTTTTTTCATTTTCTTCTTTTTTTTCGTGTATTTCTTTACCTTGTTTTATCATTTGAGTTGCTAATTTAAACTATTACTTCTGGACTAGGTTTTCCCATTAAAAATTTCTTAATTGCTACCTATATTACGTTACCTCAATCTGCTAAGCCTCCTCGCTTATTGCTAGTTGAGCGACCGCGTGTTTGTCTAGTTCTGAAGAGTGGAGGCTTATTTTTCCAATAGGAATATAGCCTAGTAGTATATATAGCTTTCTCTTGTGATGCTCTTGCTCCTCATATGATGATAAATGATGTTATGATGTTATTATATTTTCCCCTGTGCTTTGAGGACTTTGCCATGACCTATTATTTATATATTTATTTGATTAAGTATGATTTTTCCACTGGTTAGAAATGCAAGCTTGGTGTGGCCAGAATAGTAGAGATAATAATATGCTCTTAACTAACCCCTCCTAAGTGAAATAAATTTAAAACTCAGTGATTTTTTCTTGTTTCAGTTCTTTTTATTAGTGAATATTTACTCCTTCAGTGATTCATCTAGAATTTCATTCATAGAACTCCTTCAGTGAATCAGGAACTCAAGTACGGAGTATATAAATATTTAATGTGCGCATTGCCCCACTCTTATTTTTCTTCTTCTCTTTTTATTTTTCTACTTAGTAGTAACAAGTTATTACCTACCAACCCTAACTTAATCTATTATTGTTGAATACTTCCTTTTTATCCTTCTTTTCAATATATATATATATATATATATATATACCTCTTATGACAGCTACTATTACAACTGTATACCTCTATATACTATTGCCTTTATCTTGTCTAGAGGTCCACCCCCCATTAAATGGGTGACTGGGCGTTGGCCTCATTCAAGATACAGACATTTAATCGCTGTACAACGACCCCGTGGATATACGAGTATGGTACATGTATATGTACCTATTATCTATTGATCATTCTTCTAAGCCAATCGCAATCTCAATACCCATGATCGACTCAGATAATCAGGAAAGTTAAGCCGCTCATCGATTTCTGACCTCCTAGGACCAAATAGATATATTGGACCAACCGCATCGAGAAAGGAAGCAGCTCCACTGATGCCGATTCTAAAAAAAAAAAAAAAGATATCCACTGTTCATTTATAGTCATCGAGACTGGAGTATCTGAGTCAACGTCGCAAGATACTGCCTCTTTTTATAAATTCTCTAGGACATGAAAGTGGGAGGAAGGCCTGCCTAGGAGTTGAGTTGAGAACAGCTAAGCATTGAAATTTACCGACGAGTATTGACATGCGACATTGTGGCGACAACAGTTTCGACATTCGTCATCATCTCGACTTAGCAGAAAGCAGAAATCTCTTACAGCGATTGAAGACCTACCTAGATAAGGGGTGGTTGGTTGTATCTCCCTAGGCAGTGCCCCTACTCATTCCCCGCCACGTATGCAGGCCCCAGTTGATATCTGGAATATACTCGTTCTGTGGATATAGGCCTAGTCTGGCTATGCAACCAGTATCGCCGAGATATACTGCAACAAACCAGTCGATCCTTCCTTAGCTTTAGTCTTTTCTTGACTAGGGGGTCAAGGTGCAGTGGAATACCTGATCTCTTCAAACAAGCAGATCTTATTACGACCTAGAGAAACTGACCTAGGTAATGGGGGGATACTATGCCATTCAGATAAATCCTCTCCTTAGCCTATCGGGAATCGAAAAGAAATGTTTCAGTTTGTCGGAAACAACCCTCCAGTCATCCGGGCATGGTCGGTCTCCTTCGCCTGTACTCGGAGGTTCTTCTTTTCGGTTCGGCTCTTTTATTTCTAATGGCATCGTACCTATATCTATATTATAGTATTGCATTTAAATTCTCCTCTTACACGTCGTGTACCACATGATAGCTGTTAGCTGGTCTATTCGATCATGAAGCTACCGGGTATCTCACCACCACGCATAAACACCAATCATTCATATTAACTAGCACCTGTTATTCCATCTTACTCATACTTGTGGAATGGAACAGGACAAGCTTTTCTTGCATCTTGAATTAGAAAAGGGGCCTTTTACATCTGTTGCAACGACAACAGCATAATCGAGGGTTTCATCAAGATATAGGAAAAGAGTCAAGAAGTCTTACTTTTCTCTTCCATCTGTACCCTTCGGAAATTCAAAGCTAGGAAGAACGAGTCGAAGAAAGATATGTCTTACAAGTGCGGGTATAGCACACACACACACACACACACACACACACACAAACAAAATCCAGCGGCGTATCTTCGGAACTTACGCGCAAGGCTAAGCAGCAGAGACTAACTGATATTCTCCACGCAAAATATCCTTTCCGTCGCCTGCTTGTAAGGCGGCATTTTAGGGCCTTTTTTTGCTATTTTCAAACCAACATTGTTTGTTTATACACAACCATCGCTGGAGCCCATCATTCCGTTTGATGAATTATGTTCCCCCACCTAGAATTCGTTCGTTGTGACACTGGTAGACGATACTGTCACCCCTGTGACTGCGTGTATGTACTGCAGCCACAGTAGTGGATTCCAATACCGGATATACGTTACGATTGGGTCGCCATCGGATGCACTCTGTTGGACTCTGAATTGTATACGATCCTTTCGCGTAGTCCCCAATCAGTACCTATCGTCGTGCCTTGAATGAGCCTTGCGGTACCCTCAATTCTTCAGTTCTTCTACCTGCAAACGCTACTCTTACCGAAAACCACCCGCAAGCTATAATATTGTTTATTCTCTTTTTCTTCGCCATACTCTGGATCGTCCTTCTCTTGCTTGACAAAGCTTTGTTAATTTTTATTTTTTTTTTTGGTTTCATTTTCACATTTTCGTTCAAAATCCAAATGTCTTGGATATATTTGTGCATGTAATGTGTCTCGACCTAATCTATGCTTCTGTTATAAGCCCCTGATTATTATTTATTATTGGATCGGACCTCTCCCCACCTAAATAAACCTCAGCTTCAGCCACATTGCCTGTGTATCAAATGATGGGGAGCATGTCCAAGCTCGAATCTCCAAAAATATCTGCTCCTGCGATATCTATGGCAGTCTTCTTTTCGTTATTCCTGGACTATGTATGCAGCAGCGGTGGTCTAGGCTGTTGTTAGTTGTTGGATTTACTCATTTGTTTATTTATTGATTTATCCCACAACCTGTCCTTTTTCTCCTACTATTATTGTGCTTTTGCATTTAAGGTTGGTTTCCCTGTTACTTTCTTAAATTGGTTATTGCATTAGGGGGGGTTTTTATTTTTCCCTTTTTCTCTCTCTCTTTTTTTTTTTTTTTGCCTAAGTTCTATTTTGAAATAGAGGGAACTGGAAGTACAAAAAAAGTATCTTTTACATCGTCCATATATAATCAACGTCAAGTAAATTACAAAATTTATCATTACTATACGTACCTATATCTAATCTAATCTATTCTGGCATACGTCACGTTATTGCCTCCCTTGATAATAGCTCTCCTCCTGATTCAACAGATAGAAAGGCTCTGGCTTCGGCTCCATACTACCACCATACCATATCGGCGTGGAGAGACGTTCCGGGGTATCCTCACGTTTCTGACTCGAGAAAACATTCTCGAACGTCTTCGCCCATTGGACTCGATTGTTGAATCCGTCTAGGTCCCAGAGATTCTGCAGAAAATGTAGGAATGACGAGTGTGTGTATGCAGAATTCTGCCCGTACATTGTTCCTTGGTCGTGTATTAATGTGTTGGCTGGGACGTATGGGGATATGATGAAGGCCGGGACGCTTATGAAAGCGGTTAGTTAGTTGGGTTGGTGTCCAATTTTAGAGTTTCTCTCTCTCTTTTTAATCTCCACTGGGATGATGGTTGATCTTGACTTACCGAACTCCGAGACGGGTAAAATCGTAGGTTATGTGATGACCCTCTGAGTATCCCTCATAGGTGAGTTTATCGCTTGGAGCGGGGATGTTTACAGGAGGGGGGACATGGTCTGCAAAACCGCCGTGTTCGTCAAAGTTGATAATGATTAAGCTGGATTTTTAGGTTAGAGGTGAGGGGGGAAAAAAAAGAAAAGAAGGAAGGAATAAAGAGGAAGGTGAAACATACACGTTGTCCCAGTACTGCGATCGCCGAACAGCATCATAGAGATGTTTAATCATTTGTTCGCCTGCTGCCATGTTGCTGGTCGGATGCATGGAATCAATAGTACAGCATTCTGGGTTGATGTAGGAAAATGTAGGTAAAGTGCCTTCTTCCAGGTCACGATAGAACTCATCGGCATGTGCTAACTGGTCTATAGCATTATCTTGCACCCACTATTATCCATCATTAGCGAAAGCCCTTATTTCCTTTTTTTTTTTTTTTTTTTTTCAATACTGGGGAAATAAGAAAGGCGACATAAAAAACCCACCTGGTACATCCATGCATCGATGATGTCTGTCTCATAATACTAAACACGCTTTTAGTTCTGCATTGCTAAAGTGAGAGTGAGACATAGATATTGGATTACATTTTTCCAAGTGATGTTCTTCATGCTGAGAGCTTCGAAAATTGAAGTTGCACATGTGGTGCCTGTTACATTATTGAAAAAACCCGCAGCTTGGTACTTGTTGTCGATGAAACCACAGCTCGACCCTGAAGTTGCGAATTGGCGATTGGGATTCGTTGGCCCGGGGTGCTCTGCAAACTAAGTTTTGTTACCAATTGGTTTTGGTCCTTCTTCTTCTTCTTCTTCTTCTTCTTCTTCTTCTTCTTCTTCTTCTTCTTCGTCTACTCTATAATATGCTACATCATCACTCACGTAGGAATCCCAAAATACAAAATTCTGGGCAATCTCGGCAAGAGTCGCAGACTTCTTCTGGTCATATGCTTTGATGACAAAGGATGATTCCCCTGGAGTGGACTCATACTTTTCAGATTGGCGTTCAATAAAGCCTCCCATATTGGGAACGTCATCGTTAGTGGCGTTCCATTTGCGGTAGATCTGATATGTCACTCCAGCGAAGTCATGATCTGGATCGGCAAGTGGAACTTCCGTTTCGAAGGGTCCAGCGCAGATCTCAAGGGGCTCTCCCCATACCGTCCAGTTTGGATTAGTGTACTCGTTGCAATAGTCGATGTTCCGCAGATTGTCAATGTCTGGATGGAAGTCCCAGTAGCCTGCGATGTTGTCGAAGGAGTGATTCTCCATCATTAAGTAGACGACATGTTTAATCTAGCCGTACATCAGCAGACCCATTCCCGTGGTATAATAAGATATTTTTCCAAGATTCACACACATTTGATCGAAGTTGGCCCCAAATATCCTCTTGTTGCTGGTAAGGGAGCGCTGTAGTGAGAGGGATTAAGACCAGAATTCTCACGAGATTCTGCTTCATTTTTTGTTTCCTTCTTAATTATGAATTATGATGGTTGTCATTTCACTCAAGTCGATGATCCGGCAATTTAGAGGCAAAATGCATTCTCTTAAGAATTGTAGGAAATTTATCATTCTACATTTTTACTTTCTCTCTCTCTCTCTCTTTTCATTTCTTTTCATTTCTTTTTTTTTCCCCCTCCTTGTCGCCTGCTCTGCAGCAACATTCCAGGAAGGGAGGAAGGACGTGCGGTCTGGAACACATTCCCTCACTGCAGGAAGGAAGGTAGGACAAACACAGTGCATTATTCTTGTTGGGATGCAAAATACAGTCAGATGCGGGGAAATTTTTGTCGGTGTCCGAAGGACGAACGGAATAAAGGGAGGAAATGGGAAAATAACCTTCATGAAGCGATTGCCTAGGTATGATTCCCTATCTAATTCGAGCGGCCGAGACGATTAGCGAAAGTACCTAGGTAGTAATCATTAGAGTCCGACACTATTTAGCGCTCCTTGCATTGGGGGGGGGGGGGGGGAGGGGAACAATATCCGTCCTAGGGTTACATAGCTAGATAGTAGGTCTACATTGTACAATGCAATGGTCAAGTACCTCAGTTACGGGGTATTGATACCTACCTGTGTTCTCCCGGTGTTTGTATATTTAAATACCATTCTCTGGACTTTTACTGCGAGAAAAAAAATTCGAGTGCTCAATGACATGATGGAACAAGAGATATGCAAATATACTTATGCCCTGTGTACCCTTCATAAACTTTCCACCTCAACAGGATTTTATTATTCTGTTCCTTTTCTGTTCTAAACCCTTCCGTACTGTTCCTGAAATGGTATAGTCGAGGACAATTGTACAGAGTCACACTTTGCAAGGATCAGGGACATTTGTCGGCTGGCGCTAAGCCCGCCCTTGTGGGTCATTCCAGCCAAAAGGGGCAACCACTGGACCCAAGACTCCCAAGCTTTCCAGAGCATCCCCGCAGCCAAAGACCCACTAGCAAGTCCCTACCAGCGAATCAGGCCCCCACGTGCCAAGAGCTGCCCCTCATGACCTCCAGGAATACCAAGCACGTTGTTGGTCATTCTTCCATTATAGGCCCTTGCTCTCCAGCCGACTTGATAAGCTAGATGTTCTCCAGAACACGAGGGAACATTTACAACCATCAATCGCTCCTCGCTTGCAGGACTCCATCTCCGCCTATGTTGGAAATCCCGCTCTTCCCGTAGGTCAATTTGACACATTGGAAGGTAAGTAGATGGAGTGTGGGACCGCTTATCGACTAGATACTTTCAGATCTAGAAAATATCAGTGACAGTTTTGCCCGGGACTTATTTGGAGGGGGATTCCACTGCCTAAATACTCTTCGTTATTATCTTGCTGCTCCCCTTTTGTTCTTTATCCCTCCTGGCATATTACATAGAGTTGCGTTGCTGATCTCTTTAACTTTGCAATGCACAGTCGGAAAATTACAAACAAATATATTCAATAACTGCATGGGCGGTTGTTCTTTTTCCCCTTCTTGTTATTTTTATCTTTCAACACACAAGGTTTTTGTGTATCATCCAGTCAAATTCTTCTATAGAACTCCTACTCTACAGACACCTTGCTTGCTTTGCTTATTATAATTTTGTCTCTCTCTCTCTCTCCCACCAAACTTACAATATTGATTGACCTCAATAACACAACAAGCATGTCTCTCTCCTCTATCAAAGGGCTCCTCTCGAGCTACTCTCCCGTGTCAGAAGATTTCGATTCCGAGAAGGCATCCCAGGCCGGCTCAAGCGATATGGAGATGGGCACGAGAGAAGACAAGCGAAGGGGCGTGCCAAGAGAGAAAGATGGCAGCAAATTTATCGATGGACGGGTCATTTCAGATGCAATCATTGGTCTCTCTGATGGCATGACGGTGCCGTTCGCTCTCACGGCAGGTCTCTCCGCCTTGGGTGACACGAAAGTGGTGGTTTTTGGTGGATTTGCTGAATTGATTGCGGGAGCCATTTCCATGGGATTGGGAGGTTATCTAGGCGCGAAAAGTGAAGAGTGAGTGAAATACTACCCCTCCCTATATATTATTCATGCATGCATATACTAATTTTTTTTTTTCCTGTGATGAAGGGAATCTTATAAAGCAACATTAAAAGAAACGGAAAAACAAGCTATCACCGATCCTGATTCGGTCACAGAGACCATGGAAGAGATCTTCGCTCCTTATGATCTACCAGAACATCTTGTCTCAGAACTCACCCAACATCTATCCTCTTCACCCATGCTGCCGTCCTTTCTCATGAATTTCCACCATACAATGCCAGAACCGTCAGGCTCGCGTGCGGTGACTTGTGCCATCACCATTGCCCTAGGCTACTTTATCGGCGGATTTGTTCCGCTTCTTCCATATTTCTTTGTTGGGCCAGAGGAAGCTTTCGTGGCATTGCGTTGGTCCATTGCTACTATGGTTGTGGCCTTATTTATCTTCGGCTATGGTAAGACGTGCTTCGTGAGCGGGTGGAGGGGAGCTCAGAATATTCGCCGTGGCCTTATTGGAGGATTCCAAATGGTCCTCATAGGAGGAGTCGCGGCTGGATCAGCCATGGGATTAGTGAAAGGTTTCCAGGCTCTGGCCGATGCATCATGAGTTGCTGGCTATTCCACTTTTCCTTTTCACTTTTGTTTCTGATTTTTGTTTTTTTCCCCTTCTTTCTTTCTTTTTTCTGCCTTGTCTGTCTGGGTTTTTCGGCGTCGGTGAATTAGGCGTAAAAAATTGATTTGAAGGCATCTATAATATAGGTAACTAACTAGGTAGGTAGTTAGGTAAATAGTAGGTATGTTTATATTTCCCTGTCTCCTGCCAAACCTATAGAGGGCGAGACACAACCTACTGGGAATTGATATTTCGAGGGTTTCTTGCCGAGGACTGGCTTTTTGATACCAGAAAACATTAAGAGATAAGGGACAGCACTCGCCCCAGCTGATAACTATTTGAATTTCATTTTTAATCTGATTGAGAACTGGCATGTTAGTCACCTGTGCATCTCTATGTATTTGAATTCTCTTGAGAAGTTCTCCCTAGGATCAGATATAGGTATGGAGTGGGTATATATGCAAGCTTGTAGATGCATAGGTAATCTTGATTGAGACGTATCTATGACATACATATACCTATAAATATACAACAATCCAATTATCTGAATTCTAGCTCCATAGTATTTATGGGCTCCTAGGTATCGAGTTGACGCCTAGTAATAGTTAGCTAAAAAAAATTTTTTTTTCAAGACAGAGAAATCATTAGGCATCACATACGTTAACGTTAGGTACCTAGGTAGGTAGTATGTATTTAGGTGTAGTTGGTACATTGAACACTCTTGGGTTGATTGATTGATTGGTTTCTTCCTTCTTTCCCGTTTCTCTTACGGACCAATAAAATAAGCCACTTCTGATATAACGAATGAGGGCCAGCCATCTAACCTCATACCTTACCTATTCAAGGAAAAAGGATTCTTATAGATATCATTACCTACCTATAGATACCTCTCGCCATTCATTGCAATTATTGAGGTAAGTACGGCAAAATGACGCACTAGGTAGGTATGTATGATAGTGAGCATTTGATTCTTATCTTAGGGCACCTGGTTCCTAACGAGACTTCCTTCCATGCTGCTTTTCCCCTTTCCTTTATATATATAAGCGATATAGTTAACTACTTACAAATTTAACATTACTATGTATTTTTTCTTTTTCTTTTTCTAAATATTAAACTTAAACTTAAAGAACAGGTTTCTGTGTCGCGACCGATAGACTTTACCTAGCTAGGCTAGGGAGATGGGTTTAATGAATTCTATTGTCTTCTCTACCTAGGTACATAGATGGATTGTAGCTGGTAGACTTGGTTATATTTGAGTTCATGATAGGGTGGTATTGGATGCCTTTAGTGAACCTAACTAGGTAGTAGGTTGGGAGGTTAAATGAGGTTAAGATAAAGGGGGATTCTCCCCCCTTCCTTTTTTCTTTTGAGTGTCTAAAGACTGGGTGTGCTATTGCATAAATACGTCCTTAAAATTAATTACCATTTGTCATCTCATCTTGTAGCTACTGGAGCTGCACGTCAAAGTACTGTCAACTTTCATGTAACAAAAGTTTTCAAGTGGCCCCAGGTTGGTTGAATAAGGAGTACGATGGGCAATAATTTTATATCCCCTCATATGGCTGCTTGAGGCTTTTTCATACCTGCCTAGGCCGTGGGCTACCTAAGCACCTAGCTACCTAGAATCCTTGGAGCTACCAACAACGTCGAGGATTCGCTGGAATACACCATAAACCCGACTGCCGTCCAATTCGATACTAGGTAGTTGGATGACCATCAAGACACTTAATGAGATTCATCCGTACTTTGTTTACCTGTGGAGACTGTTATCACATCACAGTGAGACACGTCTCCTCCACAGACGGTCGCAAATGTGTCATGCAATGCAGTCCTCACAGGGTTTAAACAAGCTGTTGAATTCCCCGAACCGGGTTAAAAACGATTGGATTTGGTTGAAAAGGATTACTTATTGTTTGAATTCAATGAAAGAGACAAAGTGTATGTGTACAACAATGACACGGGGTCGGGGTTCTAAAGGTGATTGGGATACTCTGCTGACAAGGCCACTGTGGACGTGGACGCCTTCAGTGTTCACCTACACAAGCCACGTATAATTTCACATGGAACTCTTTGAGACATGTCGCGTTATTCTACCATTTTCAGGACCTCAGCCAACATAGTTTGGCTCCGTTGCCGTGGAGACATTTGCTCTTTTGTCCATTCGCCTTTGTATATATGAAGCCACATGGGTTCTT
Source organism: Aspergillus sparsus (assembly GCA_027569235.1). Taxonomy (NCBI): domain Eukaryota; kingdom Fungi; phylum Ascomycota; class Eurotiomycetes; order Eurotiales; family Aspergillaceae; genus Aspergillus; species Aspergillus sparsus. Next base: position 32,277 of record JAPDES010000158.1, read on the forward strand.
GGAAGGTAGTACTCGTCTAGAAATGCCGCACAGCTCGTCGAATAAAGTTTTCTGTGTGTATATTTCCGTATGTAGGTATGTGTGTTTGTGGAGAAGGTCTTAAGAGTCGGAGTGATCGGGGCCCACCGGCTATTACTACCGTACCCAGTAAATTGCTCTTCAATTCTATGGACGGGCCAGCAAAAAGAACAAAAAAAGCAAAGCTTTTCTGTACTCCGGGCCCTAGACAACTCAATTGTGATTTTAGTTGAGAATGCGGTTTGTCATGGTATGGCATAGACCTTTTGAGTCTAGCACGATCCAGGATCCAATAAGTAAGTAGATCGAGATTATTCTTGGGCAGAAGGCACCAGGAATACCTAGCTGCTTACTCCGAGTCTTTGTGCTCACCAGCCTTGTTCTCAGGAACTCAATCCGAAAACATATGCCCACAAAAAAAAGTGGCGTAAGACACCCGGTCTAGCCTCATCCACAGATCAGAACACTGGACTCTCAAAGGCATTATTGAAACCACGGCTCATTGCCAAGTGAAGTGCATCTCAATATCACATGTCCGCTTCGGTCCTACTAGACTTGAAAACTCAATTCAAACCAATGATCATCACTAGGGTTTAAGTAGCTCGGGGACAAACCGCATGGGACTTGTATGTTAAAAAAAAGAAAAGAGAACAAATACGAGGAAACAACACGAACATGCGGTACTCTTTCCCCACACCTTATGGGAAAGTACCTTAGCCTGCGAGATTTACTGGAAAATTTACACAGCATGTCCGACAAGACAGAACCTTGCGAAAGCTGATGGGGAAAAACAAGAGAGCTTCTACAGCCAGTCGATTTAAGGTTGTAAATTCCTCAGCGTAGGGGCGAACTGTGTGTTGTCACTGACGTTCCGTGATTGGCCTTGGAGTTGGCGTCACGCGCTAAATGGAAGTGAACTCATTTTAGGTACTAGGACAACTTGAAGTTCATGCTTTGGGAGGCTTTCCAAACTTTGAGACCTGCGTCCCCCACATCCAATTATACTTGCCTTTCTTTGCTTTGCTTTGTCTTAGTCCGTTCTCCCTGTTCCCTGTCAGACCATCCATCAACGTCTATTTCGGTCAATGGAGGCCCGTATAGGAGTATCCATTCTCCCGAAGATGGTCAAGACAGAGGAGATGATCGTGGAGACATAAGGATTGCTCCTCACGACATCTTATAGAGAAAAGGCTTGGATTCTAAGCAAAATTCTTGTTATTTTCCCTCCAAGTTCTCGGGCCCTTGGTTCCTCCAATCTAGATTCGTACTTTGGAGAACTTTTCCACTCTCAAGCACTATTTCGCCCAGATGTTTAAACTTCGTACTAAAAATATCCCTCTTAGTAAACCGACAACCAAGAAAACAAGCCTAAAAGTTTTCACTAGGGTCAGGTCGTGACGCATGATGCAGGCAATGTGTAAACGCCATCCATCAAGTTGTACTCGGCGTAGAGTCACTCGGTGCAAAAACAAGCGATGCGAGGCGATTCAGACCTGCCACATGAGTTGAGGGAGAGAGACCAATAATCTCGGGCGCCTAAACTTCCACCTTATTGGATTGGCTGAGTACGTGAGTTGATGAAGAAGTTAGTCATCTACTAATAAAGTATCTATGAGAGAAGAGGAGGCAAATATAGCCGTGGAAGTCAGGTATAAAAGGGTGCTCAATCACTCTCAACTCCCATTCAATTCTCAGGTCTCACATTCAGACATACTCGGATACAAACAAACATTCATCCTCCTAGCCTTTGAATAGTTTCACTCTCTCTTCCAAAACAACCATGAAGCTTTTCTCAATCATTTCGCCCGTCCTGGGTGCCATCTGCGCCGTGGTCTCCGTCCAGGCGAACCCCCTCGCTGAACGTGACGTCTATACGGGCTCGGGATCTTACTCATTTTCCATGTATGTCCCACCATGCTATCCGGCACCTGATCAGGAGATCGTCGATTTTGAATTCGACTACAAGTACCGCAACAAGCAGACCTTCAGCGGCGATACTGTGACTTATAAATACCACTGGCAAGGCCATGGAACCGGAGTCGGTCAAACCAGTGGCGACAAGTACCAGTACATCCAGGTCTCCAACCAGGATTTCACCTATCAGCAAACCTACCCTTGGTCCGATTCCTGGCATTACGTGCAAAAGTACAAGATTGTGCGACAAGGAGGCGGTGTTGAATACGAAAGTTTTGCGAATGTCAAAACAACCTGCGATACCAACGGCTGCACGTCTCAAGTTTACAACGTCCAATCCAGTTGCTAGGTCATCTTGTGAGGAGTGGAGGCGTCGCGAGGTGACATTTGCATCTTCGGTCCGAATCCAGTATCTGGTCTCATCTACTAGCTTGGCTTGTTGGTTGGGTCTCGCGAACAGAGCAGTGAAAAGACAGGGTTTATTTGAACATTCTTTGCTTGCATGGCTCTGCTTTTTCTTTGTTATATAGTCGGGTATTTAATGAGAGATTTAGGAATGAAATTTTACTTGATTGTGATCAGTCTGGCGATAGTCTAACATAATAAATACACTCATAGAAGTACATTCAAATAGGAAGACTGACTATGAACTCTATTCTATTGGTACCCCTGGAGATCCTGTTCCAGTAGTATAAATCAACCACATTTTTTGCATCTAATTCCACTACTATTTGTCCTCAGAGGCTATAGTAGTTATAAAATTATACACCTTTCTTGTATAAAAATCTAAACCAATATACCTAGGTACCTACCTCATCTTATATCTCTTCCTATTTTTTTTTCCTTTTTCTAAATATATGTTTTGTTTATTAAATTGTATGTTTTTTACTTATTTATTTTTTCAAATAACTATTTATCCTTATTCTAATGCTGTCCTTTAACTAATTGCTATTATACTTTTATCTAGAGATCCACCTATATCTTTCAACAATCATCTTATACTACCCCATAGCATCTGCTAGGCTCATCCAATTGGGTTACAACCACCCTTGGTTATATCGCTGAGTAGGTAAGTATCTAAGATTATAATCCTGATTTATGTTGCTCGTTGCTTTAATTATCAGAGAATAGACGGAAAAGATCTATCTAAGAAAAATCGTCCAATCGTCTCAATAAAAGAAGTGGACTATGGCAATAGCTCAAGCCAATACAGGAATCTTAGTTCCGGTCGAATACTCAGATGGTATGGATTCGTAGCAGTATGGATATCGTGGTATGTCCTGCTCTGATTCATCCTTAAAAAGGGATTTTTTTCCCGCTGATCTGGGTTTCCCGTTCTCTAGCTGAGGGTCTAGTCTACATCCACCTACCTTAGGTATCTGCCTAAGGTAGTTTCTATGACTGATGATGATTTTCACATGGCTGGATATATACCTAGCTGGTTATTATTGATCTCAAGTTCGGTGTACTACATATCATTTATTGTCCCAATACTGCGATCAGGTTCTCTTACCTAGGTACCTATTGTTGATAAAGACAAGGATGAACAGTCATGTGTTTCTCGAGGGGGCGGCTTGGACTTTGCTCTAGTATATATGCCTTTTTTGGATGGTGGGGGGATTGGACCTACAGCCCGAGAGAGAGACGCAAAGCGCAGTTAAATATACAATATACCAAGCAGAATGTCTATACCCAGAGTATTATTTGGATATTCCGAGCATATTAGCCCATCTGTTTGATTATCTACTCAGTTGGGCAGCTGGCTGGCTACTTTGTGATCTTTGTATCTATGTACCTACCTACAGAGGTAGGTACCCTCGTGGATGCTGGAGGCGGCCTAGCGAATCAGGGTGAAAGACATGGGATTTGGCGTAGAATGGCCCAGGAGATGGTGCTCTTTCCTAAATGGAAACGATCTCCTCGACTAGATTCATCCAAGGGATGATAGACTTTTACAAAATCCGGGGATGGGGGGTGTGGGATTGGTATTCGGAAAGCGAGCGATTGGAAGGCAAGCCGACCGGGGAGATCATCCTTTAATAGGTAGGTAGGGACTCACTTTATTGTATTACCTTGATTAATCATCTATAGAATAGCAACTCGACACCAAACCTGTCCATTGTTGATTGATAACTACTTGGTCTAAGTTGTTAATTACGAATGATATGCGTGTATTCATGGTATCAAGTCTGACAATTTTTTTTTTCAATTTTTTTTTTCACCATGGACCTTTATTAGGTAATTTCCTTTGAGAGACCAGAATTGATTTGTTGCAGAGCTGATTGCGATGGTGATCTCCTACATCCAAGAAACCCCGAGATATGCAAGGTGACCTCATAGTAGGTTCTCTCACCGATTCAAGCGAATCGTTATTCGATGACCGCACGAGCAGGGACGCTCAGGTGATGCCCGGCCTCATGCAGGCTACCAAACTGGGGGTGGTTAGCCGTGGCGCGCCGGCGGCTTGTATCGGATCTACTAGAAGATAAGCCCTGTGGCTCTGAATGATTCTTGTTGTTGTTATATTAGACAGTTATCGGGGCAGGTAGGGTATGTGAGAGCAAGATAGAGGGGGGTGAGATGTTGTCATCCTTCTTCATACTCAGTGTTTGTCAGAGCCACGACAAAAACCTTGAGCTCGCTCCCATACTCATATGCTCATTGGCAGCGATGCTTTCCCCTCCTACCCCACCTTTGTGTTTCCTGTACTGTATGTATGTCGATACAGTACATACATTATAGGTAGTTCTTGACTTCAAACTTCCTTCATGTCATCTTGCCTCACTACCTGGGAAGATGCAAGGCCGGGAACTAACTCAAGTGCTTCTTGTATTGTCTCGCTCCCCACTAAGGAGGAAAGATGGTCAGGTAACAACATAACTAGAGTGTGAAAGGGTATGTAATTAATCTCTATATATATCTTGCACTCAGCCTTGTTGAGCTGAGTTAGTTTGTTATTATTATTATTATTATCATCATCATCATCATAATCATGTTGTGTGGAATGTTTCCTTGCTCTCAGCCTCAGTGCTAAAATACTTCAGTCCTTGGCGTTGGGCGGTGCAGGCTGAGGAGTTTACTACTTGGTAGGTAACTATGCAAGTTGCTTTGTTGTCCTGGTCCGAGCTTCTCCAGGCTGTTGTATGTAATTTTATTCCCCAATAATGAATTTCATGGCGACCCCCCTATATAAATCTGTAATAATAATAATGATGATGATAATGATGATAATAATAATATGACGGAGAAACTGGTAATTTTAATGATAGTCTCATTGCATGGCTGAGCAACATGAGGTAAGACAGACATGTTGAGAATGAATAATGTAATATGATGATTTCTCTAACCTTAATTAACCTCTTTTTTTTTTTTTTTAAGTTTTTTATTATTGAGTAGCTAAAGCATAAGAGAACAAACACAACTTGAAATGATAATAATATTAATAATGTGACGCGAGGAGAACTGAACGAACCTCGGATTTGACTTGATCATCCTTTAATCTTAGCTAGCAGCTTGGGTACCAGGATTAGCTGGGGCCAGAGCGGCACTGGCTTCATCCTGAAACCGTCGCATTTTAACTTAGGTAGGGGGGAAGACCGTTGGATCACAATTCTAATAATGAAGATGAAGATGATGGATAATTTCAGGCAGCGATAAGGGCAGAAAGGAGAAGGAGAAAGAGAGGAAAAACGGTATTTATCATCGTGACAAGTTTGCTGGTAGGTAAGGTAATCGTCCTAGGCATGATTCGGCATGAGATTCCCCTCCTAAAAGCTTTCATAAGATTTCAAGTGTTGGCGTGCATTAAAATTTCTCGGATGCATGAGCTGAGCTCCTCGTTCGGTGCGGCTTGCCGTGATCTTCTACCCACAGTGGGCTCTCTCTCCCTACGAATGTATCGTATGTACCGTATCAAGTATTGATTAAAACACTGTAATTTTCACGATTCCACCACACTCTTTTGGGAGAGAGGTCTCATGTGCCCAATGATAATACCGAATAATACCAAATAGATCGCTGCATAGAAGCCCATAGTCTTGCACATCACTCTGCCTCAACAATATCTGGGATATCCTGTCATGTGAAATATGGGGTAAGATAATTTTATTTTTTTTTTTTTTCCCTTTTGCCCTCTTTCACGACTCGGAGCATTATAAGGAGGATTACAATATGCAGCCACCCTCCCCATTGGGGGGGGGGGGGGGGGGGGGGGGGGGGGGGGGGGGGGGGGGGGGGGGGGGGGGGGGGGGGGGGGGGGGGGGGGGGGGGGGGGGGGGGGGGGGGGGGGGGGGGGGGGGGGGGGGGGGGGGGGG
>JAPDES010000159.1:0-36291 GCA_027569235.1 Aspergillus sparsus
TACTACTACTACTACTACTACTACTACTACTACTACTACTACTACTACTACTACTACTACTACTACTACTACTACTACTACTACTACTACTACTACTACTACTACTACTACTACTACTACTACTACTTAATTCTACTGTGTAATTATGGGTTCTCTCTTTCTTTCTCCTTTTGACTTTAGATAATTAAATCATAAGTAGGTAGACATGCATGTATGCAGGTACATACATACCTAGGTATACTATGCGCACTTACCTAAGCCCTCACTTGTACAAGAAAGATTAGGACATAATAATAATAATAATGATCTATCGCAATAAGTTCCCTCTTTTAGAAAACTGCCCTATTACATAAGGCTGGACAGTAATTACATATATAGTTAGTTTATAATAATTTCTTCCACACCCAAATGACAGACAGCGCGTCACTACCAGGCACCCACTTACTATATGGGTGGGTTTCAAACTTCACTTTCATTCCACCTCCTTCTGGCGCCATCGGAGAGTGGGAACAACCAAACTGCCTAGAAAACGCCTTCACTACAATTTTTCAATGTGGAAGTGGAGGCGAGCATGTATGACAGGGAGGGGTCACTTTACTGGGGCTGGAACGGTGACGGTGGAGATTGGTCTTGGGCTGAAACCTAAGCTGACTGATTTGATTATAAATGGGTAGAGTAGATAATAACTAACTACAACAAGCATTTTTAACAAATATACCTATTGAACAGAGGCAAGTGTACTGCCTACTAACCTACCTACCATAGATACCTGAGCTCGTATTATTTGTAGCAAGTTAGGTAGGAGGTTGTTTTGAGCCGAACCTCCGGTGCTTAGAGTCATCTAATTGGTTGGAGATAAGTTAAAAAGTTACAGAGTTCCATCATACGTAAGGTATAGTAGATAGGTACCTAGGTACCTACTCTACATACATGACGGATAGCTAAATTGAGAAAGAGAGAGATCTGAGTTAAGAAGGGTATAAACAGCCTGTTGATAACTGTTTGGTGGGCGTTAGGCCAGGTTGTTGGGCGAGACCTGGACCCACGGTTCAATACTGATGGCGTGAGTTGAGAATGGAGTCAAGGATCATAATTTACGTAGGTATAGGTTCTGGTTGGGGGCGGAAAGGAGTATAACCATAACTTGAGGAAATGAGGGTTTAATTCGTGAGGATTGATTGTTCATTTTTGTTTCTTCTCCTTGAGAAAAAAAAAAAAAAGAAAAAAGAAAAGAGAAGATGTGGAGCAGACTGTCCCTGAATTGGGTATTACATTAATAACAAGCTTAGAGTCCAAAGTAGTTTACTCGATGTATTTATTGCAAGGGGATCCATTTCTGCAAGGGACAGAGCCCTAGGGAAACAATCAATAATAGTTCTCTCACTAGAGTTATGGAATAGTGTAACCTTAGCTTTTAAGTACATCCATACATACATGACTTGCAGCATGGAGAATATTTGCATATGCGCTTGGAGGTTTTCAATTCTGATTCCTTTTTTTTTTTTTCGAATTATGAGGTTTCCTCCACACTTAATTTATACTAGCACTGGATACTGTAACTTGGTTCCTTGAGAAATTTTAATTTTGATACTCTACCTATACTTCCATCACTTTCATTCCTTCTCCAGCTCTTCCAAAAAAAAAGGTATCATGTCTTATGGGGGAAGGAGCGGATTCTGGAGGTGGTTGGTGAACTAGTTTCTTACTTAGGCATCAATCATTCTTCCGTCACTCCCTTAGCATGGTAACGGTAATTTATAGGACCCTTAGTCATAAACCTATATAATTTAATCGGGAAAACATCATACAAGACTGTGTTATTATTGTTAAAGTACCTGGGAATGGTTGTAATCAAAATAGTATTATTAATATGTTGGCTGAATAAACTTGATTCTGGATTAATTGAATTCCATCTAACACAGCTTGTATAAAATACAGCGCTAATTGTAACAAGCGGCCGGATACCTAGGGGAGGGGAGGGCAGGGATACCTACTTATTAACTGTATTTACCTTATAGTAATTAAAGCATTATATATATATCCCTTGTTTGTACTAAATCAATTACACACACGTTGAAAGGAATGAAGAACTTACAGCCGAGAGAACATGTATTTTACACTGCTGATTAGTTTTTTCAAAGGAGACCCTAGTACTAATCGCGTCGCGTACGCGTCTTCTTGTTGGGGGAGGTACGGGTGGCACTACGGCCATACTGCCCAGCGCCCACTTAACCTACATAACTAACTGCTACTGTGTAATTATGCTTACCAAGTCCTCCGGGCGCAGTGTAGGCACATCTGTGTCCTCCATAATAGGACTAGTATTATGGCACTGCTAATTGCCCTGTAAGCTCCGCTCGGGCGTGCTCCGCAAAAAAGCTCGGGGCTTGTGTTTTTTTAAATCAAGGCAGCCATTTGAGGTGTGAGAGAATGATTCAGAATTGATTAATAGTGAGGAGTGTTAACATCCATAAAGCAATTCATCAAGAGACATAGGTATTTCATATAAAGGAACTATTTATAGTATTGGTTGATTCCCTTTTACCATTACATGTTCCTAAGTAGCCATGGTTTTGCATTATAAAGAGAAAGTACCTTTTAAAACAGTAATGAGAAGAGGAGGGGGGGAAGAGAGAAAAAAAAAGAAAAAAAAAAAGATAGAAAAAAAAGTGAATTTTACATGAACCATAGCATGCTTCTAGCCAATGACTGTGTGATACTTTAGAGAATCCATGGTTTAGAGTAGAAAAGTGGAGTTAGTGTCTGGAGTTCCTCTCTTTTCTCATTTTCTTTCATCCTCTCATCTCTTTCATTCTTTTTACTCTCGAGTCTATCAAGCTGAACCTTACTCCACATCATGTATTGTACTGTAAATACTAATTGACAGCAATACATGTCAACTTTGGGTTAAAAAACACATAGGGTGTGTGTTTCTGTGTGTAAGGAGAGAGAGAAGTAGGCAACTTTCATGATGCTAATAAATAGTCTTATTAAATACCCTCTCCCCCCATAAATTTCACGTCAATGAGCCATCATGATAGTACAAAAGCCCTTGCGTATTTTATATTGCTAAAAGTGTTCTGTATGTCGCAGAGCTCCACGATCCAAGGTATCGGGGCTCATCGGTGGAGTTTTTTTTTTTTTTTTTTTTCTTTTTCACTTTTCCAACCTGTTGAGTTTCTCAGCCCTTCCGGGCTTCCAGAGAGAATGGTCGATCCAAGGAACAATGAGCACTGGCGTGGCTGCAAGCGGAAACCGATCTACGAATTATTTCAGGGCATCCAAAGTTTAGGCGGAGACACGCGCACGCCTATGACGATAAGGCTCATGGACACGAATGGAACTCGACAAGTCATAGCGCGAGGACAAGAGGGAATAAAAGAGCTCACGACATCAGTAGTGCTGGGCTCTGCATGTGCATCGGTCAGGTCCTTGCAGATTTCATGCAGCTCTTCCGGCCATTAATTTATTATGAGATTTGCAATTTTTGGTTTGCCTGTGTTGTTCTTTTCTTTCTTCCCCTTGATAACAAAAAAAAAAAAGGCAGAGTAGATGGGGAAGCTCTAACCGTAGCCCTTTATTTTACCCCTTTCAACCCCTTTGCTTTGTTTGACCCTTTGTTTCTCCTTACCTTTATTGTTGATAACACCCTTCTTCCTTTGTCTCGTCTTCATTTGTTCAAAGAACCCCCCCCCCCCCCCCCTTCTAAAGGTCTAAACAGAGTGGTAGGTGGTTTGCCATGTCCATTTTGTTTCTTACCTCAACTCTCTAGGCAGACAAGAACTTTGGAATCGATTGATAGATGGTCGTGGGTTGATTGAGCTCTTTGTACTCTGAAGCCATGGGGAAGGACATGATTCCTATGGTTCTGCTTATAGAATTGGGTGGGAGACCGTTGCGCAATTCCAGGTTTTTGGGTCGCCTTTGCCCAAGGATGATGAGAGAGACTCAACTGAATTTGGTAGATGGAAGACCCTTGTAGGGTTTTATTAAATGTTTCTCTTTTGTAATCGATTAGTTAGTGCGTGCGATAGAAATAAGAATCATGTCAGGTCGCAAACCCGCAGGATGCAGTAGTCATCTGCCGCGTTTCTTTGGTCGAGTAGTGTCCGTATGTACTATTGTCTGTATTTACCATACAATACTAGTATTTTATGTTTGTTATGTTTCCTCTTCTTTCTAATCATTCAGGTTATTATCATAACTTATGGGATTTTTTTTGTTTAAATAATGTTAGCAAGGTATATTATATTGATTTCAAGATTTGAGTTCATCTCTAGTTAACTAGCAAGAATCATAGGTTTCGAGTTTAACTATAATTTCCCTCTCCAACAACAATCATAACATTGTCGGGTAAGATAGATCCATCAGATACGTAGCTTGTAGTAATACTCCGTGGGCCTAGGTAGACCATATCCCTCTAGTAAGCCCACGATACGATCCCACCTGAAAATCCAGATCTACAGAGACCTGGTTCTGATTTCCTGCTGAACCGAGTCACGAAGGAAGGGAAAAGAGGGTTAAAAAAAAAATTAAAGCAGGAAAATTAATAAATAATAAAATCTTTTCAGTCGGCAAACTTTCGTCCCACCAGCTGGCAGACGCTTCGCCCCTCATCTCCTACAGTTGCAGCGCAGGTGTTCTTGTGTGTTGATTATTATTATTTCGTTTGTTCGTCTAACGATTCTGCTTCTCCCGTCCTTGGTCTGCCCTAGTCGTCTATCGTTCCTCCATTTCTTGTTTCGTTTTGTTTCGTTTCCCTTTTCTTCCCTTTCCTTTCTCCCCTCCATCCTGAAGAATCGTCTTCATCTACCCCTCTTCTTTATTTCCTTTTTTTTTTTTTTTTTTTTCTTCTTCGATTTCCCCTCTCCTTCAGTCCTTCCTCCACCGTTTTCTTGTTCTTGTCGGAAAAGACGGAGTCGGTTTGCGGATAGTTCTGTACCTCTTTTCTTGTCTCTTCCTACTCTTTCTTCTTTTTTTTTTTTCTCTTATCCTCCGCCTTGCTGGAGTTATCTGGTTTCTCCAGTTTCCTAGAAGCTTTCATCATCTAACGCCCTTTTATAACGCATTCATCCTTTTGCGCCACATTTAAGCAACACTTGTTCCATCTCTTCATTTATTTTCCTGTTTAAAAAAAAGCTCTTCGCAAAGCTTAATTATTCTAGGTCATTTATATTGATATTGCATTGTCTGGTAAGCTACTTTCTTTTCTTTCTAGTCCTTATCGTTCGTTTTCCATTTCTTTTATTTTCTGCTTCCCCCTCTTCGCCAACTGGTTCTTTCATGAGAGTGGGTGGATCAACGCTTCCACCATCCCTTGGTTCTGTGGTCGCCCTCAAACGATCATTCACCATATCTCGCTGGGACCAACAATATCCTCCTCTTTGCCTTACTTTTTACTGTTGGCCAATTTTTACGCCTACATTGGGCATAATAGTCCCTGTCATGCACATCCGATAATCGAAATATGCGCCTATCAATTGTTCGCTTCCTTGACTACTGGGTGTGATCTGATGGAATCGCCTTGGAAGGACCTTCCAGGAGGAAGAATGTCAAAGTGTTGCCCCATCTTCAGTTCTAAATAATGGGGCTACCATCGATTGTCGCATAGCTCATTTTGCGGCTGAGTGGACGGGTTTGACCTTCCGACGAAGACGGTCGCAAGCGGAGCGGGAGCATTTATCGACGAACGCGGCTCCGTTGGAGAGAATTTGCTGCGTTGACCATGCCGATCCTTGCAAACGTTGTCCGCGTAATCTATCTGGCCCTTGTCTTTTCTCTTTTTCATTTTTTTTCAAATTGAATATTACTTCAAACTTGGCCTTTTTCGGAAATTTGTCGTGGAGCCTTTCTTCGATCTATGATCTTCTCATTGTCGGAAGCGATTCACCGCAATCAAGACAGACCAGCACAACCACACTCTCTCGACTTCCCAAAATCATCTGTCGTTGGCAACTCTCTTCGAACCTTTTTCATTATCTTCACCCTCGTTCTACTTGTTTTATTCAACAGACACTATCAACTTGTTCTCTCGCTACTAGTTGTCTCTTTTCTTCCTTTTTCGTACCCTTTTTTTTTTTGCTTTATCTTTTTCTTTTGAAGCGACTTTTTTTGCTTTTATTCTATCTGCTAATCACCGTCCAAGAAGTAGAGTACCTATCAATCCTTACCTAGTGCTCAACGATCGTACGCTGTTCTCTCCTTGACGACTCCAACGAAGTTAAGTTTCACGGGCCGTTTTCGGGATAGAAAAGTTTGTTTGTGTTTGGGTTTCTGCTCCTTGCCTCACATCTAAAGGTATGCGCAATCCTCGCTGGTCAATAGCTGTGAGTTTGGGGCTCTGTGCAGGGTCCGCTAACAAGATCCGCCACATGTTATAGATACCTCTCTCGTACCTATTGTTATTGTTATCGAGTTTTTACTCCAAACATCATGTCTTTCCAGAACTTCGATTCGTTCCAAAACCAGCACCCAGCGGCCGATGGTGCCGCCGCTGCTCCCGGCGCTCCAGCTGCCGCTGACACCACCATGACTGGTCAGGCAGATCCTTCGGCTTCTCAGTTCCAGGGTGCTGCCCCCGGTGAATCTGCCTCATCTTCTGTTCCTCAGCAGGGAAATGATGGAAAAACTACTCTCTGGTACGCACAATCCAACTGTATGCGCGAGTCATGCGCCATTTTCTCCTATTGCGAATACGCCAAATTCTGACAATCCTTGTTGTAGGATGGGTGAACTAGAGCCTTGGATCGATGAAAACTTCGTCCGCAACCTGTGGTTTCAAATGGGCGAACAAGTCAATGTGAAAATGATTCGTGACAAGTTTTCTGGGTGAGTTCGTGATAACAAGAATGAAGAGGGAGAAAGGTAGTCCTAATGTTGGTAGTAGGAGCAATGCCGGTTACTGTTTTGTCGATTTCGCGTCCCCTGCCGCTGCTGCCAAGGCTTTGTCTCTAAACGGTACTCCAATGCCCAATACTAGCCGTTTGTTCAAACTTAACTGGGCCACTGGAGGCGGCCTTGCTGATCGTAGCCGCGATGACCGTGGCCCCGAATACTCCATCTTCGTTGGTGACCTGGGCCCTGAGGTCAACGAATACGTGCTCGTTTCCCTCTTCCAGAGCCGATTCCCTTCTTGCAAGTCTGCTAAGATTATGACTGATCCTATCAGTGGCATGTCTCGCGGCTATGGTTTTGTGCGCTTCTCTGATGAAAATGATCAGCAGCGTGCATTGAGCGAGATGCAAGGTGTCTACTGTGGAAACCGTCCTATGCGCATTTCCACCGCGACCCCCAAGAACAAGGGCCCTGGTGTTGTGCCCGGTGGCATGGGCATGCCTGGCCCTGCGAATATGTACCCTCCCATGGGCGCTCCCCCAATGGGATTTTATGGAGCTCCCCAGCCGATGAACCAGTTCACTGATCCCAACAACACCACTGTTTTCGTCGGCGGTCTCTCTGGATATGTCACCGAGGATGAGCTCCGTTCTTTCTTTCAGGGATTTGGCGAGATCACCTATGTTAAGATCCCTCCTGGCAAGGGATGTGGCTTCGTTCAGTTCGTTCAGCGTCACGCCGCGGAGATGGCCATCAACCAGATGCAGGGATACCCCATCGGCAACTCTCGTGTGCGTCTGAGCTGGGGCCGATCGCAGAACAACTCTGGCCCTGCTGGTAGCCCTTATCGCCCCGCTCCCCCTCCCCCTCCTATGTACATCCCCCCCCAGCATCAGTATGCTAGTTTTGCGCCTATGAAGGTAAGCAGCTTCAACCCTCCTCCGCCTTGAGGTTATTCAAGGTTTGACTCGTTAACCAAAATCTATAGTAAACAAAAGCGTTCCTTTTTTTCTGAAAGAAACAGCAGGAGTTTTGCATCCTTTCAATGATGGGTCTTTTGTCTTGTAACAAATTTGCTATTTATCTTTGCGAAAGTTCCACTCTTATAGCTCTTGATGGGCATCTTCTCCTGTGTTGCGTACTTCATCGTCTCTGAGCGCTTCCATTTTTTTTTTTTTAGCAAGATATGAGTCTTTTTTTCTTCTTTCTATTCAACCTGTTCTGGGGGTTTATTTTTTCTTTTTTATTTGCTTGTTTCTCTCCAGTTCCCGCATGCTTTCCATCCCCCCTCCCCCCTTCTACCCTCCCCTTTTCCCCAATTCTTGCTTCGTTTCTTTTACCTTGCGTTCTGGTCATAGGTCTGTTAGTATGACGGCAATCGGATGCGCGTCTTTTGCTTGGATTCCCTGGGCAGGCATTCTGCGAAAAGTTCATTTTCTGAAGTCTTTTCTCCCAAGAAGGAATCAAATTTGAATTGTTGAGCTTTGAGGATGTTACGTCAAGCGTTTTGCTGGACTGGCCTGTACAACATTGTTTCATTCATCTTCCATTTTTCCAATTCAGTTTGTCCTGGGCTTAGTGCTTTCTCGCTCATTTCAATTTGGGTGATGCTTTTAAGTTTGATGTGCTATTTGCCCTACTCTTGCTACTGCATATGAAAGGTGTCATTGTTTGGGCCTGCTATCTTTCCTTACTGAGTCTGTTCTATTTATTGTAGCTGCTGGGTTTGAGGTGATTTACTTGCCCCCTTCTTCGCCCTTTTGGAGTTCCGGTTGAAAGCTGCTACTACTATTGTATGCGTTTCTATGAAGCGGGTGGTCTATTGTTGACATTATTACCAAAATCCGGGCGTTTTAGTATACAAGTCTTAGTAGGTGAATCTGGGCTGTTCCCCCTTTCCCTCTTCCTTTCCTATCTGTCTCTTTGCCGGATTTCTGTCCTGCAAGCTGTTTCCTATGTCTATTCTCTATACTCATGGATGATTCCCCACCTCCCCAATCTTATGACCCTATAATGGCGTCTTCGTTCTGTTCCTTTGCCTTTGATATTTAAGTCATTGTTGTCATAAAATAGGATGGCGAAATTGCAAGTATTAGGTTGCAGCTCCCAGAGTATGGAAATAAACATTCAAATGTTCATGTGTTGAATATTGGCGTATAGTATTTTTTTTTTCCCTCCTCCGTAACCAAACTCTCAAAATCTAGAGTCGTAATATCTAACTACCTATCTTATTTCATATTTCTCTAGGCTCTTGGTCCCGTTTCCATTTCCATCCCAAATACCTGTATCCCGTATTTCATTCTAGTAGCATGAAGACCATCGTGCTTCATCCCAACCCTGCAACTGCTATTTTGGGTGTTCAAGCACCGGATGCAATTAACATATTGGGATTTGGCCTATTATGGCAAGAGCTCCTTCCCCGACATGAGTAGGTATGTAGTAGCGACTACTAATAGCCCTCTTTCACCCAGTGATGTTTGCGTTCCATAAACAAAACTAACTCTAGCATTGAATCCATCTCCCTCTTCTACACAGATGTGGTCTCATTACTTCTAATATTCCCTACCCAGTTCAAGTTCAATTCCCAAATTCTTCGTTTCTCATTATATCTCGAACAGACAGCGTTAGTAGTAGGTCAGCCACAATGCGATACGAGAATTGGGATATCCTTTTATTCCCAAGAAGTTCCAAGACGCCCATTCAGGAATTCAAAACGCAATGTTTTGTAGCCTCCGATCGTGGTACGTCTCCTTCACAGAAGGATATATGACAGTTACTAATTTAGAGCATCTAGAATCTCCTTATCTTCATAGTCCTGCCCTTGTCAACCCAGCATCCATATATCAGTCCAACAGCTTGGGTCAACTGCCAGTTCTCACAACCTTTGTTCCAAGCTTACCTGAGAATGCTCCTTTCCGGGTGTCCATTCATAGTTGGGACCAGCCTCAAGCAAGTCGATTGATGGAGAGCCTTTTACAGCCAGATGACTCTTTACTATTCGAGATTCGAGTCTTTGTTGATGGAGCCTTCGTCTCGTAAGTTTCCTAATCTAAAACTCAAATCACTAAAGCTCTAAACATTGCCTTACTGGCTGATAGAGGAAGCATCTTTGGTCAGAGAACCAACTGGCCTCACATTATTGGTATGTAGTCTAAATTGTCTTTAAGCTACACGATGTGACAGGATGCTAATACTTATTGAATTTCTTTTCCTAGATCTGAGCTCTTGTACACTTCACTACCCCATGACTTAATCCATACGTTTCTAAATATCTAACCACCTTCTCCAGATGTTGATAAAAATGGCAATCAAGATTGTCTACGCTTCCCTCCGTTCCATCATGAGATACTTGAACAGAGGCACTGGGATGCAGGGGATACGCATGGTAGGATCAGGGTAGTGATTTCCGAAGGGTTTGCTCGACCGCATCGTAATCCGCCATTTGAGCGTGTCAGGGAACTAATTGCATTCGCATTTCAACATGCCCCTCTCCGTAAGCTATTCTATCTATTGGGTTAAACGAAAAAAAAAAAGGCCACCTGGGTACTAATGAGGAACAGATGTTTTAGAGTATTCCAGCATTGCTTGGCCAAATGCTTCTATGTGGATTCGGGAGCCCCGTCTTTTTAGGTATAACTCAGGAAATAGCCTTTGTGATCTGAGAGAGCCGGAGGATGCTCATGCCCACTCGCCAACTCGACATGATACCCGATCAGTGGCAGCATCAAGTACTCAAGTCACCAGCCAGCCTGTGTACAACCCTTGGAGAAACCGAAGTTACCAAGGGCCCATGCCACAATGGCATGGGGCTCCTAGAGAACCTAGATGGGTCGCTCCAGAGACGGGTTTCGCTGATCCTTTCATTGATCCTTATGTGCTTGACCCGGTTGCCCGCCATCGAGGCGCTCGGCCATCTTGGGAAGACGTCTCGATGCCAGATTATGCGCCAAGCTCAGGTAGCAGCCGTGCTATCTCAAGCATGACTGGCGTCAGTTACGAGCATAGCAAGCATCCCAGTATTGTTAGTCCTATTGATGAAGAATCGTACAATCAGCTTATCGAGGCTCTCAGTCCTCCCAAACCGCTTTCCTGCGCGACGCAGACACCTACCTCCAATTCCTCCACGATATTGCCAACGGGTACCAAACCGTCAACTGCAGCAGAGGCGCGTTCCGCATCTTACAAAGGTGTAAGACGTTCATCTATCCTAAAGGATATTTCGCTTCCAGGTACCCGGGAAGTATCTAGTTCTAGCACTAAATCTAGCGTGCCACCTGAACCAGTCATTGAGTGCACATCAGTGAACAGACTCCCACCAAGTCCCAGCGGATATGTGAAAAGCAGGAAGGAAGGAATGTCTTGTGAAAATAAAGAAAATGAAGCAGACGACCTACCAAAAGATACCGATAAAGCTCGTCAGACTCCGATAAAAAGCGTGATGAGGGCCAGTGGGATTATCGAGATTTCTGCTGATGCCAGAAGAAAGTATTCAGTCAGTTCTAATCGTGAAGAAAGTATCAGTGTTGGTAAAGTGGAGCCTGTCCTAGCCTCCCCACCTCAAGACTTGTCCAGCTTAGGATCTCCTATCCTCCAGGCCGACATAGATACGTTTCTTGATTCGAGGCCAAAGCTTGTAGGCTCCGCAGCCGTTTCTGAGATTGACTGAAGTATCCTTATTACTCTTACATCTTTCTAGGATCACATGCGCTACATGTGGTAACCCACTCTCATTCAAAGACTATATCATTCTCAATTGAACCGTTAGTTACCTCTACCAATAGACTAGGCAGGCGTGTTTTTAATACATATGTTGATAGAATAGAGCAATCAATATAATTAGAGTTCATTTTTATTCTCCTCCCAGCTTCATCAACATGTTTTTGTATTGATGTATAAGATGATTGAGCCTTAGATGAATGAAACAAGAATAGACCACCTTATGTTCAACCCTTATTCACTCATTTTGATCCATATCCTAATATGGAAGGAGTTTTTCGTGGAGCATGCAACAAACGGGCTTTTTCTGCACGGCAACCACTCTATCCTCCCCACTCCCTCTCGCATCCTTCTCTCCCCTTTTTTCTTTGATACCACCTTATACCTTCACGATCCATTCCAACTGTCTCCTATCAGACCATACTACTTAGTTATGGAAAGCCATGATAATAATACCCCAGCCTTCAGGGCCTTGTCATCTTCAGCGAAAGATGCGCCCACTGGCTTTGCCCAATGGGCTTTTCGTCCCTCACCTTGGGCCAACACGTTTCCCAGCGCACCTGCCCAACTTGTTTCGAAACCAGACGGCAGCCAATCTAGCGTTTTATACTCATCCTCATCTATCGATATCACACGCACTAGTGATGTCCATGGAAACATGATTGAATCTTCATCTAACGTTCCTCATAATTGTCTCCTGTCTGGAGGGGAGATCCATGTCACATCTAGTTCCGAGTTATCCCAGGCTTTTCATCCCCATCACGCAGTGAGGAGCTCGAGTTTTCAAGTATGTTAATCCTAGTTTTTAGTCCCCATATGTTTTAGTAATCCTTTTGTATTAAACGACTATCTGCTTCTCCTGTTCTCCCGTCTCTTACTGACAATACGTTTTATAGCTAAGTAGAGACTCTCCCACGCTTCTCTCATCTCTCGACTTTTCTTCGCTGAGTGAATCCCAAGCTCTCTTTTACTTTGGCATTCTCTCTACACAAGCACTCCTCTTACCTAGGTTCCTATTTAGCACTGGGAAAAATAAATTGTGGGGGGTTAAACTTACATTCTATGGAAATTCGATAATCAAACCCCACGTCTACCCGACCAAGAAAGAAGCCAAGGTTGACGCTTGTCGAGAAGCGTTGAAACAAATGAAGCCTGAATTCCCTGACTGGCATATCCCTCAAGAGCCTAGCTATTCCGTGGTCCCTCCCGGATGGAACTGGGTTGAAATTTTACGTGGTATGCAAAAAGGCCTTGAGAGTATCCATGATATATTTTGCTCCTAACATATCCATACAATAATATGCAGATTTTTGCGTTCATAACGGAGCACATGCACCAAAATATACTAAATATTTTCATGATCGCGAGGTTCGACACGAAGTAGAAGTCCTAAATAAATCTTTCTTCGGAGTACTCAAATATTACCCAGGCGAGCATGAGTCACTTAAAGCAGCTGCTTACATTGCATTATACTCCCTCATGACAAACGATGGTGGAATCAATTATGAGGTTCCAGGTCCATTCTGTTTGAAACAATGTGACGAAACCCTCCTTAAACAGGTTCCCTATGCATCAGAAAGTATGAAGAGAAATTATTTGGGGGCTTCAAATACCTGTGGTAACTCATACAATGTCAGAAAACGCTCCAGAAGAGCCAGGCAACGTAAAATTCCTTCCAGCAGCGATAGCAACAAAGTCTTTAAAAACGCTAATGTGCAACCTTTGGAACGCTGCCGTCTATCATCAATCGAAGTTCCCATCATAGAGGAGACTGGTAGATGGAAGGTTACTCCGAAAGAAATCTCTGGTCATTTACGAGGTTTAGAAACCAATACTGCACAGTTAATAAGTAACGTCAATACCCTTCTTGCCCCAAGAACCTATTAGTTACATAATTGTATAACCAAGCTAACAGCAGTTTCATTTATGCAATCAAAGAAACATGTGATCTCCTGTCACTTGAATACCCCCAAATCCGGGTCGAAAGACTTGACGGGAAGTTGACCGAAACTGAAGGCGAATACTCAGCTGGAGCGTATTTCAAGAACGATCCTTTTCTAACCCGGGCGGGGGCAGTTGGTCGAATCAATTCGATGGCTGGATCGAAAACAATGGTCGAAGAAGCTTGTGCGAAGAAAGTGGTTGAGTTTCTAATTTTAATGGTGGAAGAGGATTTTGCGTTAGAAGACAAGGCTACTAGAGAACGAAACAATCTCAGTCAATGGCCGAACACTGCCAAGTGAATAGAGCCTGTGGGGTGTAGTAATCCTGGAGAACTAGCACCGGCCTAACATGCGGTGAAAGAAATTATGCTACTTCGAGACACGGGTTAGTTTAGGGGAAACCGATGAAAAAACTACTGTCTACACTACCATGAATTGATTATCCCGAAGTAACGCAGACCCCTTTTCAAGAAATTACCTTTTTTCTGGGCGAATAGAGGAAATACAGGTAAACAAGGAGTTGTATGAAGTCAAAGGTCATGCATTGAACTTGAAAACAAAAAAAGAATAGGTGGTTTAGAAAGAGGAATGAAATAGACGGGAGATAGTGGACAAAATAAGATATAAGAGCAAGACAAACAGGAAGAAAGACGTGAGTGATTTTTCTCAATTCATCAGACCATTCCCAGAGAGGAATCAATACATTGACTATTGCCTCGCAATTAACGCCACAGAAGCATAAGAGACCAACGAGACGAGCAAACACAGGGGAGATGTTTTAAAAGAGAAAATGGAAAAGAGAAAAAAAGAAAAAGGGAGATCATAGGCGGAGAAAGGTTTGACAATCAAAGTGGAAAGGGTAGTGAGGAAATTGAAGAAACAGGACAGGTATTTGTGATTGTGATAGTTCTCAGGTATTAAATGGAAGCAAGACTAAGCGCTAGAGGGGGAAAAGTACCACACAAAAGTCCCTTTTGACTAGAAAAGAGAAAATTAACCAAATAATAGAATAGTAATAATAGAAGGAAAGAATAGAAAAGGGGAAGAATAAAAAAGAACAAAATTCAATGGCAAAGGTTATACATAACCCAGCTTGAATACAGACGCAACCATCCCCCAGTCACATTAACACTTCTTGGGGGATAGAAAGAAAAAAAAAAAAAAGGAAGAAGAGAAGGGATATGCAAGAAAGGATACACCAACGCCGGTCTCACTGGCACATATCCAAATCATGTCGATACAGAGATAAAAGGAAAAGGAAATAGAAGACAAAGAGAGGTGAACAACCGAGCAACACAGGCAAAGTAGACGAAATGTACAAAGCAAGGGTATATGAGAGTTTGGGGCTGGAACATTGGATACATTCGTTCATAGGCCATCTCCGGCACCGGTCTCAACGCCATCACTAGCAAAGTTCATGTTTGGGTCAAATCCAAATGCACCTGAGTCAGTGTCGGTGTTGAGGAATGTATCGAAGTCAAAGTTTTCGAGGATATCTGGATTATCCAAGGTGGTGAAGTCAAGAAAATTGTGCTATTGAGATTGTTAGTTTCGAACCTTAATATAGGTGGAAGAAATGGTCCCGTAAGACTTACTTCGGTTAAGCCAAGGTTAGTGAATGTCGATGGCGTTTGATCAGGGGGCTGCTGGACCAGCGGTGGTGGGGCGGGAGCAGATGTTGGCTGCTGCGGAGCTCCTGTTGTGGCATTTGCACCGGTCTTGTTAAATGAGTTTGCATGTTGAGGGGTAATCGGCGTAGATGGTGTGGGAGTTGGGGGATGTTCTGCTTCAGATGATGGAGTGGCGGCGGTGTTCGCCGCTGCCGCTGCCGCTGTATTTGCCTTCTTCGCCCGAGGCTATATCCATGTAAGCTGGCTGGGGAGAGGAAGCATGCGACAGGCTGTTATACATACCTTGGCTCTATCTTTAGGTTCCTTCTTCTTTGTTGTTGTCTTGTTTCCAGGCTGTGGAGTGGGTGGCGCAGCGGCTCCAGTTTGCGGAGATGGAGGCTGAGTTCGTCCAGCGTTCGCGCCGGCGGCTGAGGGCGCCTGTGGAGGAGGCATCTGGTTTCGTTCTTGGGGTGTACCTGTTGGGGGTTGAACAACAGGGGATTGTTGCGGTGGCATGGGCTGTTGAGCGCCCTGTGGCCAAACACCGTTTTGCATACGGTTTGCACCTCCGGCAGGGATTGAATGGCCCATTGGTGGGCCAGTGAATGCTGGGTTTGAACTAGGCGGCCGCATGCCGTTGGGACCTTGCATACCTTCCATGCTCTTCATGAAGAAAGGAGCTGTCATTTCTGGGGGCATCTGGGCGTTGGCGAAGTTCATGGATGCAGGAGACCCACGCCCCTGGACCATCGGATCGGTAGTGCTAGGAGAACCAGGTAGACCGGTTTGCGCAATCTTGGGGGTGCCGCGCTTCATTTGATCGTTGGGATTTGGCGACGTTCCCGCCCTACTGCCTTGGGGAGAAGTGCCTGGCGGCAACTGCTGCCCAGGCATTGCGGGCTGGCCATCAGGACGGTTAATGCTATCCTGCTCTTGACGAGCCATCATCAGACGCCGCTTATTCTGCTGTTCAAGTAGCATAAGCTGCATCTGATAATCTTGGAGAGCATGGTTACCGTGCTGACCGCCAGGTGTCTGCACTCCACCTCGGACCTGTGGCAACTGACCGTTGCCATAGTACTCTCCGTTCATCGGATACATACCCTGGCCGTCTGTCATAGGCACCAGTTCCTGGTTTGGCATGACACCGGTGTTTATGAGACCATTCGGCATACCCTGGTTATTCAATGCTGAGCGAGAGTGATGAAGAGCCAAATTCTGAGCATATACCTGAATTGATTTCGGCTGCGCGGCCGGACCGGGCTGCTGGAAACCCTGGAATTGATTCGGGTTCATGGCCCGCGGGCCAAGCCCATTTCCTTGCATCAACATGGCCTGCGGATTCGGTTGGCCAGGCATAACCTGTCCTTGACCTCGTCCGTTGGGCGCCAATTGTCCGTTCATATGTCCGCCTTCGAGACGGGGTCTCTTCGATGGAGAGGGCGCATTATCGGCGGAGGATGGTGATTGAGGTCGATGACCATTCATATCCATATCCGAATGCTCCCGTTGCATTTGCTGCATCATATGTAGCTGCTTGTTTTGATGCATCTGGGCCTGGGCCTGGGCCTGAGCCTGAGCCTGGGCCTGGGCCAATTGCTGCGGGGTGCTGGTGTTGAAAATAAGTTTCTAGCATAATTTTGCTCGGAGGATGGGAAACATACAAGCTACTTGTATTATTTTGCAGTACGGCTTTTTGCAAATTGGGGGGGATGCCAGGCCGGCGTATTGGCCCCATTTGACCCGCCATCATCGGCTGTGGTTGTTGCTGTTGTTGACGCAGCAATTGATTCTGTTGCTGCTCTCTAATGCGCATTATATTCTGCAGTACAAGAAGTTAGATATTCAAAATCCGAGAGCCAGACAAGAGTTAAATACATACTTGAGTATGTTGGAGATACTGTCTCACGTCATTGCTATTTCCCTTCTTACGTTGGGCCCAAAAAAAATCCCAGAAAAGGGTAAACCAGTCAAGGAGGAATGAGGAATTGGGGGATTCACTAGAAAGATTAGGTCGCGGGAGGTCATCGGGGATCTTGAGCTTTTCTCCGTCTTTGCCATCAGTCATCATCGCGTCACCATCAATCCCATTCACTTCGCCATCGCGACGATGACCGGGGCTTGATTTGATAGGGGGCTCAGTGTTCAGCTTAATCGACTCGTCCTTCACGAGGGCTCTGGCACAGTCATGGTAGCCGCGTTTCAAGAAATAGTCATAAATATAGGTGTTGAGGTTGTTAATCATCATTTCGGGGACTGTATTCATGGTTCCATCATTACGGGGCGCGGTTGACCCGTTGTTAATCATCGGGACACCTCCAACGGGGCCCCCTGCACCAGGGTTCATCCCAGCCACGTTCATGTTCATGGAGGCGTTCGAGGGGCTTCAGCCACCCTCGCCTATTAGGAATGTCCTCGGTGAAAGGCGTTTGGTTTAACTTAGTTCAACGCGCATTCACCGTCTCGCGGCGAGAGAGCTCACCACCAGAAAGAGACGATATGCGCGTAGGTAAAGTGACAAGGGCGAAGGAGCGGCGGAGGCGGTGTTAAATGCCCGAAACTAGGGTGACCTATATTTGCGAGCCGGTGAGAGACGATCTCAGATTTTGATATGAAATGCGCTCGTATTAGGATGAGGATAGGCTGGTTACCAAGTAACGGCAAAATATTACTCCTAGTATTGGATAAATACCAACACAGTAGGGAAAAGAAGAAGAAAAGGGTTGCGATGATGCCCCGATAGAGAGGGACAGGTATTGCAGGCTCCAGAGGTAGTGTAGAGGAAAAAATAGCGAAAGAATCTGCAGTCTCTTTATGTGCGCGGAATGAAGAGCACAGGTCTAGCACAATTCGCCTTGGGTATCAAATGGCAAATAAGATGAAATAGAAATGAGATGATTATTTCATCTGTGAAAAGACCTCAACCGAGATCAAAAGCGCGGCTAGAATCAGCCGGGGGAGGAGTGAGCGGCGACTAGGCGATACAAAAAGGCGAGTAGAGAGGACGGGAATGGCGTTTTAGGGAGAGAGAAGCCGGTCAGGAAGTGCCAGCAAAGTAGGACTTGGAACACAAAAGAGATTTCAAGAAGATGTAAAGGCCCCTAAAGAGTACAAAAAGGGAAGTCACAGAGCGATCTGGCGGGATTCAGCTCAGGAGGGAGTGGAGGGGAGGGGGGGGGGTGGAGGAAGAAAGAGGCGAAGGTCAGGACAAGGTGTAGCGGTGGATCTGAGGTGTTCTGACGGTGGTGTGGGTGGGAGGAGTTGGGACGTGGATATCAGGCGCGGTGCCTGGAGTGTCTGCTGGGCTGTTCAATCAATGCTGGCTGGGCGTGAGTCGCTTGTCCGGTTCGGATTATCCTCTTCGGAACACGGCGGGAGGGCTGGGAGGTGCGGCTGATCAGCGTATATCTGAGCATGCGGTAACCCAAGAGGCGGCAAAAAGGAAAAAAAAAAAAACCAGTAGTTAAGGAACAAAAGAAATGGCAGGAAAAGGAGTGGTTGATGAAATAGAATCAAGGATAAGACAAAAGAAGCATATCGAAAATAAGGCGATTAATAGACAATTTACCAGCAAGATATGAAATTAAAGAAGAGTGAAAATTGGATGGTGTTACTCTATTTTGTTGAGAAGAATATTCGGCTTCGGGGATAAAAACGTCGTAGTAAAAAGTTGTAAAAACGTTTCAATACCGTAACAGCAAACGGATGATTCGATTATCCCCACGGCAAGATATGATGATACAAGACAACAAGGAGAAAGAAGAAGAAAAAAATAAAAGAAAAAAAGAAAAAAGAAAAGAAGGAGGTTGAATTGTATAAGGGAAGGTAGTCGAGATTATCAACTCTACGTTCTAGAAAAGAAAAAACAAAGACGTCTTCTGGAAAAAGTGCAGGAGTGATAGGTAAATTTATCAACTGATCAATAATCGATCAATCAGTTGTTACACTCAGGGTCTCCGTGTGCGTACTTCCCAGCACAGCATGGGATGCCCTCCCCCTATAAGGACTAGCCTATCACGTGGTGCCCCTCCTAGCGGAAGTGTCTCTTCTCTCTCTTCTATGTACGGAGTAGACCCTGGTACGCGGAATTAATCTCACCATTGGCAAACCACTGATTCCAAGTAGTGCTGAGGTTTAGCCAATTCGAAATTATCTCTGTTTATGAACCAGAACAGCTCTCGGCGGTGTTGATTCGATTTCGGTGTCTAAATTTTCCATCTGTCGGACTCGGTGCCGTCACGCCAGATCGGATCGCGCCCATCATGTTCCCTGTATGGCTGAAGAGGTCGATCACTAAGCAAGCATAAACTTCGAGAAGGGCGATCATCTAGCTCTATATGGAGTAGACTTGTTGTTTTTGGCTTCCTCATCCCATATTGGCACTCCGTTCAGTCCTTGGACACGAGTCATTCTAGTCACATTCATGGCTTCAAGGTGAACAGATTAGTTTCCGTCCTTATTATTAATAAAATAAGTAAATAAGGTAGTTAAATAAAACTATGTGGAATCCATAGGTGTGTTCCGACGGCGGCCTAACGCGTTGCGATATTTCCTTTACTTCTTTGCAATCCATATAGCGCTAGCGGCCGGTAGTTACCTACTTACCTCGGGTCTTCTTCCATCTACTCGACTATATCAGCTTAGAATTATAAGTTTTGATAGATGAAAATTAAATACGAGCATTGAGCGTCTAGCAGATGAAATATGTCAGTCTGCTTTTGCAATAATGAGGGGACTAATTCATATATCCACCTAAGTGGGTTGCTCACTAGGTACATAGGGGGATAGTGAAAGACAGACTTACCATGAAGAAATAACTATCTGCGTCTTCCGTTTTCCCTTGGGTGTATATCTTCTAATAAGGCTAGGGAAAATAAATAAAATAAAAGTATTCTCTTCTGAACATATAGTATAAACTATGTAACCAATCAGGACCAGTAAAGCTACCAAAGGATAGACTATAATAAAAAAAATAGCTACAATAGAAATATATATTTTCCAGATCATTTTAATCTTGGGTGATAAAATAAGGTTTTCGAACGACACCATGTACCTGGGTACATGGTCGTATTGATGGGATCTTCATGACACACGGTCCCCTTGACCTCCCACACCTAATCCCGTAATATAGACCTAACAATGAAGCTTGACTACCAAGTCAAGAGGAAAGAGAATTGGTCGAATTTTGAGGGCTCGAGGTAATATGATAATGCATCATTATTGTGTGTGGCTAACTAAGTATAAGGTACCGAATGAAGCCAACGCGAGCCAAATCAATATTTGGTAATCGAGAAACAATTGTTGATCCGTTTGACAAAGAGGGATGGTTGATACCTCCTCCCTGCCTTCCGTTCGTAGTTCGGCACGCCAAGCAGATGGGAAGCGCTATGAGCTTTGGAAGTTCTGGGCTCCATCTTAGCAAAGGAAAGCCAATGAAAGCCGGTTGTCGACGCCACAGAGGCTAGTTTTGCTCACACCCACACCACATTAATATTAATAAATGCTTCGAACTGCTAAAAGATCCTACGGAGTTCCCTGCTAAATAGGTATCCAGGGGCTGGCCCGTCCCGTATGCCTATCTACCTAAATTGTGGAGACAAATGCCCCCGATGTTTGAACGACATGCCAAGGGGCGGTGATTCAGATTTGGGACTCATTTTTGAGCTGAACACACCTATCCTAAGGCTACAAGGCCTGGATCATCGGAGGCTATCTGAGATAGTTACTAGGCTTGGAATCGTATATAGAATCAGCTAACCTAAGATTGCGTTAGGGTGTCAATGGAGTCACAAAAATATAACCCGGCTAAAAAGGGAATTGTGCAAGGTCAAAGAAACCTCCTAGAAGAAATGTTTTCCCTCGTCTTAGGGGGAAAAGGGTTCAAACAGGGTTGATTTATGAAGTTGGATAGGTTTTCACCGACAGGCGTAGCTCCACTTGAGAAAGACACACAAAATGTAACGAGAATAGAGCCCAAAACACCAGACGCCCTTGATTGTCTAAAATCGCAGCGAAATTATTCCTCCTCTGGCGGCATCTCGTCCTCAATATATCGCACAAGTGACACCCTCATTTCTGTTGTATCATCGCCTCGTAGCACATCGCTAACGAAATGCGCCTCAATTTGCATTTGAACCTGGAAATAGAAGACAACATTAGTAACTATTGGAATAGAGCACATAGGTGAGTGTCAGAACTATCGGCCATACCATTTCGAGCGCACCTCGAAGGACACCGCATAGAATGTTTGAAAACCATAGTTCGTCTTGCGCCCGTCCATCATCCGGTAACTCAACAAAGTCTGCTAATGGGTTCTCGTCGAATATGAGCGAGAATTGATTGTTGTCACTGGTCCAGTTTGTTACAGTGGGCGTAATATTGAGGAATATTTTAAACCCAACCTGGATTTTAATCATGATCAATGCTCTGTCAACGAATATAGCTCTCTGATGTGGACGAGGCTGACAGGGGAAGTTGCAAGCCATACCTTTGCAATCATATCCGCTGTTTCTCGGAAATTGGCGCACCGACCAGCATTAGACTTTGCCAGAAAGTCCTCAATAAGTCGCATTCCAATATTGTAGCCCATCTTCTCTAGCTGCTTATTGACCTCATGGTAGTTCCCATCGTAATCCTGGCATAGCTGCGCAACAATCGTGCCGTATGTCAATGTCACCAACTCCGCATTAACCTTATCAATCTTCGTTCTATTTCTCACAGAACATATTTATCAGTTGTCTAGATTCTATTTTCCATAATCCCTCCCGACAGCCGGGCGAAAAGGTAAATAGAAGGTAAAAGGTGGTGGCATCCAGCTTACTGACTTCCAGAGTCTATATAGAACGGATGTTAGCCTGCATTGTTTGGGTGCGTGGGCCAGAATACTCACTCTTCTCCGATTCTTGAAACCTTTGTTGAGGATGACATATCTATATAGTTTGACTACTCTTTTTTAAGTTCAAGAATAAGTTGGAATTATTCGACTAAAGAAGTAGAGCCTTTGATGAGCGGAACCCGGTGCACTTTGCGGATGCATGAGTCTCCCTCCCCGCCTGAAACGGGGGTGGAAAGGCGGAGCTTCACGCGCTTGGTTGACCAGTCGGCGTTTGTCGCGGCTAGACATCCCGCCAAACTTGGACCTTTAGCGTGTGCGAGCAAGGTCCGGCTAAGTTGGACTAAGCCTTGGGTGGTTTATTTCGTGTCTTGAGACCTAAGATCACCCGTGATCCTCAACTTAATACCGTTGGTTTATTATCTAAATTTTAATCTATCATACGCTCTTCCCTTTGTCCATATAACCAGCGATCAACCGAATTCCTTCAATGATGTCCGGAGAGAAACGACCGGCCCAAGCCGCGTTTGGGACGTCCAGCCAACTGGTCGTGAAACGAAAGAAGTCAGATGCAGGTCTCAATGATGGTACAGCTATTGTCAAAAGTTCTTCGCAGAACGGCGCTCTTGTACAGGCTGTATGTCTTCCACTAATTTTTTTTCTACTAAAAAAAGGAAAAGAAAAAGCAACACCGCCAAAAAAAAAAAAAACTGCGATTGACCTTAGCTATAGATTCCCCGTACTAGCGGACTTGAAGCGCCCATTATGGAACTTACAGGCGAGTTTTGAAGCAAAGCCAACTTCTCTCTAGGATAAGAGTTAACATCAATACTGTTAGGCCATTCCGGTGAAGTATTTACGGTACGATTTGACCCGACGGCGCAGCACATTGCATCAGGCTCAATGGATAGATCCATTCGTACGTCAATCACTAGGATTTAGTTCCCTAAGCGATATGGGCATGCTAATTTAGGGAAATAATAGTGCTTTGGAACACTTATGGTCAATGCGAAAACTATGGCTCTCTGACTGGCCATCGAGGTGCGATTCTTGACCTACAGTGGTCTCGAGACTCGAGAGCGATATTTTCCGCATCCGCCGATATGACGATTGCAAGCTGGGATCTTGAGACGGGACAGAGAATACGACGCCACGTGGGCCATGAAGAGATCATCAATTGCTTGGAAATCAGCAAGCGCGGCCAGGAGATGTTAATCAGTGGTAGTGACGATGGTACAATTGGAATATGGGACCCTCGCCAGAAAGACGTTATCGAATACTTGGAAACAGAACTACCGATTACTGCTGTGGCATTATCGGAGGCAGGAAATGAAATTTATAGTGGAGGCATCGACAATACGATTCATGTGTGGGATATCCGAAAGAAGGGCGTCGTCTACTCAATGGCTGGGCACATGGACACTATTACATCCCTCGAAATCTCCCCTGATTCGCAGACCCTCCTGTCAAACTCCCACGACTCAACAGTACGCACCTGGGATATCCGGCCTTTCGCTCCGACAAATCGACACATCAAGACATACGATGGCGCGCCTGTTGGTCTGGAAGGGAATCTCATCCGCGCGAGCTGGAATCCCGCAGGTGATAAGATTGCAGCTGGGAGTGGCGATAGGAGTGTTGTGGTGTGGGATTTCAAGACCGGGAAGCTATTATACAAACTTCCGGGACATAAAGGCACAGTCAATGACGTGCGATTTTCACCAAATGATGAACCCATTAGTGAGTCTTCTATTGCCCAGTTGCCAATGAGGAAACTGTACTAATCATCTAATCATCTTTCACCAGTTGTTTCTGCTTCATCGGATCGGACACTTATGCTTGGTGAATTAGGCAAGTGATGAAACCTTAGTGGGAGAATTTTCACGCGAAATATTATTTCCTATAAACGGGCCTGCATTCTAGATGGCCGGCAATTAATCCAAAGGTTCGAGACCGCTTGGGATCTCGTGAACTTTGCTGTCATGACCGACCGACGAACTCGCTAAATTTCGTTTATCTGGGGAATGCGCCAATCGATATGTTTCACTTCTGGCAGACTAGAGCAATCCAATGAGTACGGGGGGGCGTCTTACAGGCCAGGAGTATTTTCTAGCAATAGGAGTTTACTACATTTCAGGCTTTCAAAATTGGTTGTGGTTGTTAGGCAGTGTACCAAGTCAATACCCTGATATAAAATAGAGTCTGAACGCTCTAAAAAGGTATTCTGAAAGGGTTGCTTAATTATAACTATGAATATACATCACGATTAATTGCATGCTCCTCATACTGTGTCTAATAATCATTCTAGACAGATGGCCTGCCCCGTTGTAGAAGGGAGTGAGACTCTAAGCGGAAATGAGGGGCGGCGCTGATCAGTTCTGGGCCCCCTTTGGATGGGGTAGTTTCATAAGGGTTATAGAGAGAGAGAGAGAGAGAGAGAAAGAGAGATGATACTGGGCTGGGAAAGAATAAGGAAAAGCGTCAATTGTAGTTACCATCCCTTGCAAACAGAATATTAAGAATGAAGCCGGAACGGGGAACAGAAGTACCTATGAGGAGATGCAAGGCTTAGCCAATTGGTAGTGGTTTGATAGCTCTTATAGAGCTACCATTAGATGCTATTTATTTTGATATCAAGAGAGAAAATAATAATAGTAATACTAAACTATTGAAAGGCGTCATAGCAGTGGGAGGTTATACATTAATTAGGAGGCATGGGTCTGGCGTTCTTCTCCCCAGGGGCGAACCAGTTTTAGGATGTTCCACTTTGAAAGACACTAGTGAAAACGATCACCTCCTACCTATCCTTAGATTGTATCACCTGCAGACAACCCCTCTAGTCATGACGGCCTTTCGATCCGATCGCACCTCCAAAATGCTCTCTTTCTCTTACCTGTATTTCTATCAGAAGCTTTGCTACTGAATCTTTCATTCCTGAACCTCTCTTCCCATCCATTGTAGCGATTATTGCTATATTGCTGTATACTACTTCGTACATCGAGTACACACACCTGTGGTGGCCAGGCGCTCACCCCTATTTCGCTCATTTTTTTTTTTTTTTAATTTATGCTACGGGTCTGAAACAGTAGAGGTTTTATTATTTTTGATTCCATTTTATCCAGTTTTTGGTTGTCCAGTCCTTTATCATACATCTGTCATCTGTTCTCGGCAGTTCGCTTGCCTCTGTTATGCTCAGGCCCCGTGATGCTTTGAATGTATAGCTCTAGGAATTACATTTATTTCTGACCGCAAGCGCCGTGGAACAAATACCAAAACATAGGTAGCTTTGCTATTTCACTTTATGCGACTTGTTCCATGTGCTTAGGACCCTTTTTTTAGAGTCTTGTACGCTTATCACCAACGGATGCGGAAGGTCGGGTATACTTCACACATACCAAACTAATCTTCAGATCGGGGGCCCCGAGTAGCCGTGACTCCGATTAAGATTTCTGGCGATAGTCCCTCTCTCACTGTTCCCTAAAATTCCTAAATGAGGACTGTTCTATGACAATATTATTTGATATGGAGTCGGCCCAGCCTTCTCAACCAGGATCATTGCACTTATCCGCCAACTCAGAGTCTCGAAGGTTACCCAATTTTTCCTCAAATAGTGATAATGATGAGCTTATAGCAGACGCCAATTTCCAGAGAGCTTCCCATTCTGAGATGCGGGGAACAAATCGGCTTGCGATTAATGAACAACACACTATTGGTACCCATGTTGGACGCCGAGGACCCTATGATTCTGGACCATCTTCACTGAATCGCACAACCATCAACATGTTAAATCCTGCCTCAAACGGAAATGGACCATATTATTTAGGTGACTACGTGCAGACGAATCATGAACTTAGTCCAGGAACTAGGAATCCGCAGCTACAAACCAATTCTCGAGCTCTTGCTAGTTATAGACTATCCTGGGCTTGGGTACTGAAAGAGCGGCGTCCTAGGAGAAGACTTATACGGTTGGTGATATCTGCGACCTTTTTGATTCTGTTACTTGCTATTTGTAAGATTTACTCCTATATTTAATCTATTGGATGACGTTAACTCAACCTTCAGTTTTTGCATTCTCTGTCTCTGATACACACTGGGGTCGTGAGATCCATATCTTGTTGATATTCATGATAATGATCCTTGGAGTCTTATTCTGCCATTCACTGATCCGTTTCTCCATGATCTTCTTCCAAGACGCCCAGATCGCCACAAACCGTGTGCCTAGCAGAGTTGGACCCACTGGTTACGCGCAACCAGAACGACCTATTCATGTTACGCTTGTTGGCGACGAGGGGATGGTCTCTGATCATGATAGTGCTACCCACGAAAAGGTCACGATTCCACCTCCAGCATACGGCCTCTGGAGAAGTAGCGTTGTAAGTAATTAGCAATAGTAGGAGATGGATTGCTTGAGGATAGGCTTCGCTAATGAACACCTATATAGCGGCTTAACCCGGACTTGCTCTACTGGCAGCGTGTAGAAAAACATCCCACCGCTGAAAGAAATTCGAGTGGCAAGGCCCAGATGCCACGGCCTCCGAGCTATGCTTCTGACGACGGAGTCAACTACGTAGTTGAGGCGCAAGCGCAATCATATTCCTACTATCGCAATTCCGAATACCGATGATTACCATGATGGCTGGCCACATGCATCCAGTTAGCGCTACCATATGTTTATCTTTTCTTTAGTTATTTCGGCTATTCGCTGTTTCTTGAGTATTTCCCCGGTGGGGTTGCATTGTTGAAGTCTATTAACTTACAGTATTATTATCTTGAACTTGCATAATTAGCTGGACAGGAGTTATTCTTGCATTGGGGTTTGGGGGTTTACCTTGGTTTATTTTTTGTATAATGGAATCGGAACTATGGTGTAAAGTATTGTGACTTGGGCTTAGCTGTTTATTAAAAAAAAAAAGGGTGAAAAAGAAAGTAAAGAGAAGAAAAAAAAGAAGAAACGTCAAAAATAGGGCAATGTAAATTGATATCTAGAACATTTTAGCCGATCTTTGAACTATTTTATCATTATATATTAATATTAATTTATTAAACGAACACGAATGGGCATCGGAACGGCATATCTGGCCCTTTAAAGACCCTGATTCTCCCCCTCACGTGCGGAGCTGCTACCACTAATCTTTCCTCGTTTCGGGACTCGATCTCGAAGAAATCTGCCCTTCAAATCGAGGGGGAAAAAAATTAACTTAAATTTGATCGACGAGAAAAAGTACCTCCCCTCTCCCCAAACAAATCGCTCTCCCATGCCATCTGTGGCCGGCTCGCTTCTGCGGTAATGCGCTCGGGATGTTGGAGCTTACCGATGTCCACCTGCTCAACATGGATGACTACCTGGGCCTTGCTACTGTCGCTATGGCTTTCCATGGCCCAGGGGATGAGGAATGATCGGATAAATGAGCTCAGGTTAGGCTTGCTCCCGGTTTATTTTTAATATAAATCTCCCTTGTGTGCTAAGGCTGATGTATCTGTTTGTGGTGGGGGAATCCAGGATCGAGACAGAGCATATGTTCTATCACGGTTTCGAGAACTACATTGAACATGCGTTTCCCGAAGACGAATTGCGCCCTCTTTCCTGTCGTCCGCTTTCTCGCGATCGAAATAACCCTGGACATGCCGAACTTAATGACGTTTTAGGGAATTACTCCCTGACTTTGATTGATAGTTTGTCTTCTCTTGCGATTATTTCTTCAAGCCCTGACAACGGTCAGAAAGCATGGGGCTATTTCCAGAATGGTGTGAGGGATTTTGTGAGGCTGTATGGAGACGGGTCGGATGGACCAGCCGGTCAGGGTGAAAGAGAGAGGGGGTTTGACATGGACAGCAAGGTCCAGGTTTTCGAGACAGTTATTCGCGGACTGGGTACGCATTTCCTTCCGCTACGGAAGATTGACATAGACCACACTCTCTAACATCTAGGGCTTTTATAGGCGGACTACTAAGCGCACATCTTTTTGCTGTGGGTGACCTCCCCATCGCTGAATACCATCCCTCTGAAGCCGAGGCGACGTTCGCAAAAGCCTGGGATAAGACCCCCTTTGCGCTTGATAGGCAAGGAATCCAATGGGAGAACGGGTTTGTCTATGATGGACAATTACTACGACTTGCAGTAGATCTTGCCAATCGCATCCTTCCGGCATTTTATACCGACACCGGCCTCCCCTACCCCCGTGTCAACCTGCGGTATGGAGTGCACCGACAGCCATTCTACGCCAATTCCCCCTTAAATGCTGCCTGGTCGTGTGGAGATGGTGATGACAAGGCGTGTGAAGAATTTCGTCGGCTATCATCCCCAGAGGTTACGGAGACATGCAGCGCAGGCGCTGGCAGTCTGGTTCTCGAATTTACTGTTTTGAGTAGGCTCACAGGAGATGGCCGATATGAGGAGTTAGCAAAGAGAGCATTTTGGGCGGTTTGGAATCGTAGAAGTGATATTGGGCTGATTGGTGCGGGTATTGATGCTGAAACCGGCAAATGGGTTCATCCTTACACTGGGGTATGTGTTGAATGTTTTGGCATTTTGTGAAAAGAAAAAAAGAAGGAGGGGGACCTTTTGGTTTTGGGTTGAGATACTTGCTAACTTTTATACTACAACTAGGTCGGGGCCGGAATTGACAGCTTTTATGAATATGCTTTCAAATCTTATGTCTTGCTTTCTTCCGGGGAGCGCCCTGAGCATAACACTTCGAGTCCCTGGCGTTCGTTAGATTCGTTCTTCCTGCCGCTCAGCGAGTATGAGCACTCTCCAGAAGCGTTTCTTCAGGTGTGGGAGGATGCGCATGCGTCGATTAAGCGTCACCTATATCGGGGAGACGGTTATCAACACCCGCATCTGATACAGGGAGATATTTTCACTGGTGCGACTCGCGCATTTTGGATTGATAGTCTCAGTGCATTTTACCCAGGTCTCCTCACCATAGCAGGTGAGCTGGAAGAGGCGATAGGAATTCATCTCCTGACAACAGCCGTTTGGAACCGCTTCTCTGGCCTCCCTGAGAGGTGGAATGTCGCGACTGGACACGTCGAGGGAAACCTTGGTTGGTACGGAGGTCGGCCTGAATTCATTGAGTCTACCTACTATCTCTACCAGGCGACCAAGGATCCCTGGTATCTACATGTCGGCGAGATGGTCTTGCGGGATATCAAGCGGCGCTGCTGGACCAAGTGCGGCTGGGCTGGACTTCAGGATGTCCGAAACGGTGAATTGAGTGACCGCATGGAGAGCTTTTTCCTTGGCGAGACATCCAAGTATATGTTTTTGCTCTACTATCCTACCCATCCCTTAAATAGTCTAGATCAGCCGGTCGTCTTCTCGACAGAAGGCCATCCGCTGCTCATTCCCCAGAGTACAGCCTCGGAGCGACCCTTCCGATTAAAAAGCCAGTTTCTAGATGAGCGTCTGACCGCGGCTACGTGTCCAACCCCACCTTTGCCGCCTCCCTTCGGCCTGTCATCAACCGCTGCGCGTCCCGATGTCTTTCATGCAGCGAATCTAGCCCGTCTAGACTTGATGCCCACCCGGGCACCCCTGGAGGGAGCCTTATTGGACTATGAGGGAGGTCACCCAGGTGTATCGATCTCAGACTTGTCCTCGCCGACCAACTACACATTCTTTCCTTGGACGTTGCCACCGGAGCTGGTGCCTTTCAATGCCACGAGCTCACTCATGACTATTCGTCCTACCCTCGACATATCCTTCCCCTCACTTTCTGGGTTCTCCCTTGGGCCAGGATCACTAGAACGGGTCCAAGACGGAATCGTCATTAAATCAATCGGTGGACTGCGGATGAGCATGGTTCAGGACATGCCATTGCATGGTTCTATGGCGGACTCAGAAGAAGGCGGATTCCGAGTGCAAGTGATCAATAATGTACCTCTTGGTA
Source organism: Aspergillus sparsus (assembly GCA_027569235.1). Classification (NCBI taxonomy): domain Eukaryota; kingdom Fungi; phylum Ascomycota; class Eurotiomycetes; order Eurotiales; family Aspergillaceae; genus Aspergillus; species Aspergillus sparsus. Next base: position 29,828 of record JAPDES010000159.1, read on the forward strand.
GAGATGAGAAGGTATACCTCCTGCGGGAAATCACATTTGATGTCCTCGACCCCTCGGACCCCAACTTCACTCGGCTTCGCGATCCCGCAATGATTGATCTAGTCATTGACGTTGTCCCAGAAACCCAGCGTCCACAGAACGATTCAGATGATTCTCGACAACATCTCGCTACCGAAAATAAAGAGCAAACCATCATCCACACCTCCTCTAAGTCCGCCGAAGACAACAAGGTGGGACGAATAGACCCATCAGCCTCAAGCATGAAGGCCGTGCTATCGTCACTAGTTAGCTCGGTCTCCTCACTTCTCCGGGATGATGCAGCACATCCTAGAGGACATTCATCTGCTAAACGGTCACCGACCTTCCGGATTCCGATTCCAGCCGCCTTGTCTACTGGATTAGGTTCTGCCCCCCTTCCCGATATCGGCGATTCCTCCATTATTTCCATATCCGGCGACGCATCCAAGGAACAACTTCCTTGGTCCACCATTTATATGGCCGGCGAGCTTTGCGACGAGCGTATTCTTCGCGACATTGCACAAAGCCACCAAGTGCTAGTCATCAAGCGGGGGGGCTGCAGTTTCTCGCAGAAACTACGAAATATTGCCGCATATCCACCATCCCGGAATGCTCTGAAAATGGTGGTAGTTGTATCCTACCAGGACGAGACAGAATTTCCAAAACCAGAACCAGGGCCTGGGCCAGACACAAAGCACAGAAAACGGCAATCAAGCACACCGGGACTAGCGGCCGCCGTCGCTGAACCATACCTAGTGCGGCCCCAGCTCGATGAAACTCAGGTTACCGCTGGAGGGATCCCGCGACGACATTTACTCAGTGTGGTGATGGTAGGTGGCGGTGAGGAGACGTATGAACTACTTCGACGGGCGAGAGCTGTGGGGATTAAGCGTCGGTATACCATGCGTTCACAGGGAGTCCCAATTAACAATTTATATGTGGTTTAACCTGCTGTCATCTACCCAAGTATATACGAATGTGTGTGGAAGCAACAAGTCGGATGTATGTATGTAGAAGAAGGATGTAAAGTGAAACTTGAGTTATGATACAAAAAAGAAGGAACGAAACATCCACAATGTTCTTTTTTTTTTTTTTTTTTTTCTTTCTTCTTCTACTAAACCTCCATGTAATATAATGCCATTGAGTTAAATAAATACCAAGGTTCAACAGTAATATCTCGGTACTAGATACCTAACTCACCATGATGTGTATGGTGATTAGTCATCGATCCACACCATAAGGCAGGTACCTGCCTGTACTGACTGTACCTATGTTTCTGTTCTTGAGAATACTAATTACCAGTAAGTGATGGGAAGTTCCTTATCTTGAACCCTATTTTTGAGGCTCAAAAAGTGCCTCGGTGGGAGAACGAACACCCACAATTTGAACCATTCAAACTAGAGTATGCCATGGTTGTTAACGACTCCTTAGTACATAGCATAGTATGTATATAGTGGGTCTCAGGACGCCAAAAACTCCACTGATCCATGGAAACATTCCAATCCATCCCGCTGACTACTGACTACCTAAAAGTATCTATCACCAGTAATTAGTTAGTTGGATATTTAACTATAGCAAACAAACATACATAGGCACTATTATAGGTCCCCTTCCCACCCCTCCTCCCTCCCACTCCATCCGTCCCCTCTTCCTTTCTCCGCTTTTCTACCATCCATCTTTTATCTCATCATCTATCTCTACCTACCTAGTCGTCCAGTTGACGCCCTCAATAAAATTATACCTAACCAAGACTAAGAAAGATAATAAATAATAATACTTAACCCGCAACCCCAACTTTAGAACTTAGTAGCATCACCACCACCACCACCACCACCACAACCAGGACAAGCTCCCTCCTCCCACCCCCTCCCAAAAAAAAAAAGGGCAAAGAAGGAGAAGAAGAAGAAGAAAATGCCACCCACTCACTACTACTTCGCCTATGGATCCAACCTCTCCCCCACCCAAATGCGTTTTCGTTGCATCAAGAACCCAGATCGTTCCTCCCGTCCAATCGCTATAGCCCGTCTCCCTAAATGGCGCTGGTTGATTGGCGAACCCGGCTACGCGAATGTTATTCCCCCGGTTGAGATCCGTGTTGGGCGACAGATTGTTGATGGGGATAAGGTGCCTGTTTCGTCTGCGGGGAAGGAGGAGCATGGAGAGGAAGAAGATTGCGTGTTTGGTATCTTGTATGATATGGATGAGGCTGATGAGGATATTCTGGATGGATATGAGGGGGTAGATCGCGATTCGGAGCCGAATTTGATTTGTGATGGGGGAGATGCTTCTGGTGGTGGGGTAGTGGGACCAGGCAGGGAGATTCGACCGCGTGAACAGGGAGTTGGGGATTATAATAAATGGTATGTGTTTGCGGAGGTGGTAAGATGGTTGGATAGTGGGATTTCGTTGGGGGATGCTGGGCAAGAAGAAAAAAAGAAAGTGAAAGTGTTGGTCTATGTGGATGAGGAGAGGGTCAAGATGGGTCCACCCAAGGATGAATATATACCTAGGATGAACCGGGCCATTGGGGAGGCAGTTGAGTTGGGGTTTCCGCAACGGTGGGCGGAGTCGGTGATGAGGAGGGACATTCCCTTGATCTTGAACTAAGGTAGATGCCTGTCTCTAGATCTAGATTTCTGCTCAATGCCTATGACTATAGAGTTAAGTAAACGTTGACACTAGGTAGTCATATTTCACGACTATCTAGGTGGTGGGTTACTCGGGTAGCAAGTTACAATTTAGGCCATTGCAATGCGGATATATCAGAATCGGCTCAATATTAATTATGTTTTTTTATTCATAAAGTAGTAATGCTATACACAGGTAATCACTGTTTGTTCAAAATCTATTAATTTAAAAGAGGAAAAGAAAAGAAAAACCTGATGGGTGAAAAGCAAATAGCCTCGACCGACCAGGCAAGAAACTGTTGATTATGGGGGTGTGCTCAACTGCGGCCTGCTCATGCCCCCACCAAAGACAAGAATAGAAAAGAAAAAGATCCCTTGCGGATTCTCCAATGATTCGTCTAAAGTATGCAGTCTATCCGGACATTGATGCAGCTAATTTCGCAATCAAACGGGAAAAAGAGGTTTTTCACGTCGGTGTTTAGACGGTCGAGATCTGGGAGGAGTTGGTGATGGGAAATGGGTACCGAGCGAGACAGCACTAGGGCCGATCAAGTTGAGAGTGCTTTTCGAAAATTGGGTGTTTGTAAGCAAGCCCTATGGAATACAAGGCAATGCAAATCATGAATGAAACACGGAGAAAGGAGGAAACAAGAGAGGGAGAGGTAAAGACGATATGAAATGGAGAAATTTTTATAGAAAAAGACAAAAAAAAAAAAAAAAAAGAATAAAAGAAAATAGAAGAAAGTAAGAAATCATATGGTCATTAAAGCATTTTTTCCTCCTGTCCAGAGAGAAGAGTGTAAACTGGAGCAGGAAGTTTATCCCGTCCATGAAGGAACTCGAGTTCGAGCATGAAAATGAAGCCCATCAGACTACCACCCATCTTCTTGATGAGTTCTCCAGCCGCATATGCAGAGCCACCTAAATGAAAGGGGAAAAGGAAAGCATCAGTATTACATTCCGGGAAGAATCAATCGAGATGCATATGGAGAGAAAATATAAGTTCAGCAAACGTACCAGTCGCAATAATGTCGTCTATTACAAGCACCTTCTGTCCTGGCTTGATGGAATCAGACTGCATCTGGAAGAAGTCCTGACCATACTCCTTTTCATAAGCCTGGGTTTCACATGGTCCGGGAAGCTTGCCCTGCTTGCGGACTGGAACAAAAGCTGCGCCGAGTCTCAAGGCAAGACTAGGACCGATAAGAAAGCCTCGGGCCTCCAAGCCGACGATAACATCGGGTTTTTCATTAGCGGAAATTGCGAGCACATGAAGCTCCAGGCAACGGATGAGAGACTCGTGCAAGGTGGGGTCGGCGAAAATAGGAAGAATATCTTCGAAAAGAATGCCTGGGGACGGGAAGTCTGGGAACTGGCGTAGAGCACTGCGCAGTTTTACCTTAAGACTGGCGAGTTCGGCGGTGCGGGAGGGAGAGGAGGCGGGGTGTCCGGCGACTTGGGCGGCGGTGGTGGCATCTGGAGATTGGGATGGAGGATTAACGGATGATTGGGACATGGTGAAGGAAAGAAGAAGAAGAAAGGAAGAGAGAAAAAAAAAAAAAAAGGAAAGAAACAGGAGGTGAGGGGTGAGGGAGATTGTCAAAGGTAAAAATAGTTGATTCGAACGTGATAAGCAGGAGGGGAAGTTCAAAAAAAAAAAAAAAAAAAAAAGGGAATTTTGAAAAAGCCAAAAAAAAAAAAAAGAAGAATCAAAGATTAAAAAAAATAAAAAATAAAATCAGATCTGGTTGGACTCCGTACTGTATCGAGTAATTCCGGTAAAAATCATCCCAATCCCAATCATGACCAGGTTTAAAATTACTCTTCAACCAAAGAGAGGTAATTTTATATTAAGCATTTCATAAATTGATAATATATGATTCATAAGAATAAATAACCAAAAAAAAAGAATATGGAAAATAAAAAATAAAAAAAGATCCAATGTGGTTTGGACACATAAATAGTTATACAAATGGAGATCTGTAACTATGGTAAGATGGATGTTATGTAAAAAAGTACCTATAATTACAGCCCCTCCTCCAGCTCCTCCCTCTGAAGTAGGTATTTCACATCCACTCTTTTCTCTTTCTCTCCCTCTTCCCTCCCTTCGACTCTCGAGCTTTGGCTGCCTTTCTGAAATAGAATGGAATCTAGAATGTTTCGAATCTTATTTATCAGCTCACAGTCAACGCCTAGTTCCCAATCCCTCCTCCCTCCCCCTTCCCGAATCTAGGTTGCTGTCTTGCTTTTGTGATACTCTAATTCATATTAATCAATTCTATCATTGATCTTATCCCTTTGGTTGGCTTCTTTCGTCTGAATCCTCGACGATTAGCGGTCAACTAACTCTTCTAGTCGTCCATGTCATCTGCAGATACGACTCCATCCACCTTGTCAAGTGGATCAACGACACCACCACGGATCGTCAATGCGCGGTGGAAGGGTGTGTGAATCAACACCCTTTTCTATGTCTCTCTTGCCACTTATGTGACGCTTCCCCCTCCCCGGTAGATGTGCGAATGGCTCTTGAAACATAATTCTTTTTGGTCACCTCTTGCAGACTTGGTTCCACTTCCCTAGTTCAAGAATAGTAGGAGTATTAGTGATTAGTACAACTTACTTGACCAGCCTTGCGCGGTAATATTAATTATTCATTCGTTCCTCCTCTTGTCTGTCCCCTCCACTCCCCGCCTACCCCCCCTCTATTGTACTTTTTTTTTTTTTTAACGTTCTGTTTTTATTTTTGCTTCTTTTTGTTTATTTATTTATTTCCTTTATTTTATTTCTTGATTTAATGTAATAGACTCGTCTAGAAACCAGACATCCTAGCTTCTTATCCGTTTGAAGGGAGACACTAGGGCGCTCATGGCCGAGACTACCCTTTAGTCTAGGTTAGATGGAGCCACCATTGCACGGCCGTATCAGCTGCGGTGGTGGCCTTGTAAATTACCATAGAAACCTTGGGGCTCATTCTTGCAGATTTATCGAACCATTAAACATATTTCAAAATACCAACAGTAATGTTATCATCATTATAGTGGTGATGGCGATGATACAAAGCGGAGAAAAGGGAAAAAGTATACAAGAACCAAGGATCTATGGAATTATTCAAATCCTCCCCCCCCCCCTTTCTCTTGTCGTAATATTATTTGAATAATACCATTGATTGGATGGCACACCATGGAACCGACTGGACCTCCCAAGTACCTAGGTAGGTATGGATGTATTTATATGTCCGTGATTGATATTATACTACCTATGTAATGAGCGAATTAGCGGGTGGACAGTTAATTTAGTCTTCACTGCTGGCTCCTCCTTTCCCCAGAAGAACACGCTCAGCATGTGCAGAATGCAGATCGTCAGGTTCAAGAACATGTTGGAGTATGTCATTAGTCCATCACATCATGATGACCTTGCCGATTTGACGTATATCAATTTTCCGCTGACCATTTCCGACAAGTGCCCGGACACTTGCGATTGGCCAAACATTCTATTAACTCCCGTCGGTAAGGTACTACCTACCTGTAGGTACCTAGTATTAAGTACCCGGTATGTACTCAAGGAGGATAGATATCGAAAGAATTGTTCATTCATTCTTTTCTCTTTCCCCTCCCAACTCCTAAATATTAATCCTCCTCTATGTCTAGGTAGGAAATCACCCGGTTGAAGCTGCCAATCACGCCAACTATCATCATTGGGGGGGGGGGGGGGGGGGGGGGGGGGGGGGGGGGGGGGGGGGGGGGGGGGGGGGGGGGGGGGGGGGGGGGGGGGGGGGGGGGGGGGGGGGGGGGGGGGGGGGGGGGGGGGGGGGGGGGGGGG